>JAMZRA010000006.1:3868525-3882847 GCA_024499935.1 Tyrophagus putrescentiae | reverse complement strand
GCTCGCCTTAGTACGGCGACTTCAGTACTGACCGATTCCTAACCAGCCAGCCAGCAGAGTGGGCCATTAATAACTGGAGGAAGAGAGAAAAGAGAGAGAAGAAGGAACTGCATGTGTGTAAATTAAGAAATTGAGATAATCTACGAGCTTTTCTACTACTACTACTGATGCGGCCCACAGTGTGGCACTCGCCAGCAACAGCAACTGCAGCACCACCACCAAACACAGAGTGCGGTAATGTGAGCGATTAGTTAGCAACTGTTCGTTATTGATGCAACAACTTGTAGTGAAAAACAGACCGAGTTGTAGTAGTAGTGAACAGAATAGCCAGCCAAGGATGCAGCTGACAAATGGCCCCCAGATAGCAGCAGCCCATACCGGCGCAACCAAAGTCGCCGGCACTTTAGTGCTGCCACTTTTGGGGTGAAAGGGGGTGCACCCCAAGTGCACAGTGGTACAACTGTAGTACAACTGCTGCTGCAGTTTGGCAGTGCCACCACCGCCACCACTTTACAAATGGCATCGATCTGGTAAATGGAGTTGTGGTGGCCAAAAAGGGGAAGAAGAAGAAGGCAACATTGCGTTCAGCGGTGCGCCAGCTTCTAATGAGAGCGAATAAATCAAAATGCGCTTTGCGGCAGACGGAGAACGAACACACACACCGAAGAAGAGTGGGGGAGAACCAGAGTGGGGAAAAAAAGAAAAAGACTAAAAAGTCAAAGTGAATGCGCCAGTTGGTCGCAATTGGCATTGGCGCCAGTTTAAAGCAGCAGCAGCAGCAGTAGCTTGAACAAAAACTTGTACTAAGCAAGCAATCACCCTAATGCAGACTACTGCAATTAAAGTTTTATGAGACAAACACACAACGGGCCCCGATGGCTTCTTCTTCCTCGAAAGCTGTCTGAAGTGAACTGAGCCACGAAACTAGAACTTTCTACCATGCACTAAGCCATGCCTGTGTACACACACACACACACATACCAGCGGCCCTGTTTCGCCCTTGACGCCTTTTTCTCCCTTTTCCGGTGGTGATGGTGATGTCACATTGGTAGTGGTGGTGGTGCAGGAGGAGAAGACGAAGAATTATGGCAGAGCAGAAGCGAGGACAGTTTTGGGACGAGGCAAACGGCAACCGGCGATGAAATGGAACAGCGGAAAAAGCAAAATGCGTATGTGTGTTTGAGTGTGAGTAAATGTGTGTGTGTGTGTGTGTGTTGCGAGTAAAGTGCAGAGTTGAGTTGAACAACCGGGAAAGGAGAAGATGGAGAAAGCAAATGAAAAAGACAAACAGAAAGTTAAGCGATGAAGATGGAGCGGGTGCTTACTCTCGCTCCCTCGCTAGGCAAACAAATTGCAAAATTAGGTGCTTTCACGACAGAGACAGCAGCAGCAGCACTCGCCGGTGACATGGACGAGGAGATCGAAACTGCAAACTTTGTCGCAAAAGGGAAGACTACGACTAAGCTAGCAAGTACACACAAACTAACTTCTGCACAACATTTCCAAAGAGCAGCAACTTTCCATCAGAGACCATTAGAGAAAATGGGGGAGGGAGGGAGGCCTGGCAAACGACGACGACAAATGAAAAGTGGGTCCAAACTAACAGGGAATTAGTAGGAAATCAGTGAAGTACTTTACGGGAAAAAATACTGGGAACACGAAAAAAGAGAAAAATTCAATAGAATTCAAAAAGGTAAATAGGATGTAAAAATGTCCAAAGTAATAGAAGGCAAAGTGCGGGTAAGGGTATGGTATGGGGCATTGCGTGCCGAGGAGGAGTGTGTGTGTCTTTGTGTTGATGGTCGCTCGCTTGTCAGAGCGCCACCGCCACCACCAAATTAATTGGTGTAATTGAACAATTAATGCGTGTCTAATTGTGATCATCAGTTGAATGGAAGCCGAGGCAGCTGTTGTGGCTGCGACGACTGTTGTTGATGAGATGTTGATGATGATGATGATGACTGTGATTCGTCGATCGATGATGTTGTGTGTTGTTGTGGCTGCTGTTGCCCGAGGTTGTGAAGCGGATACGAGGAGTGAAGTACCGCTGATGGCGCCCGGTACGGCGCAATGTACTGAGACTGAAGCTGCGACTGAAGCTGAGGCAGCTCATAGTATTGTCTCAGCTGTTCTCTCAGAAAGATAGAACAGCAGACAAATTAATTTCGATCAGTGCATACACATTCAATTAGTGACAATGAAGTTAAAGAGAGAGAGGGGGAAAGGTAGTAGTAATGAGGGTGAGGAGAAGTAGAGAAGAAAAGGGCCGATCGTGCGAGTTTCACGATCAAAAGTCAAGTCAAGTCAATTCAATGGGGGAAATGGGAATGGCGCAATGACCGTAATGAGTGAATTGTGTAAGAGTGAGTGAATGAGCGAATGAATGAATGAATGAAATAGCGTGTGTGTGTGAACGTGAAAAGAAGATCATGACATCATGGCAGCAGCATCAGAATAGAATAGAATAGAAGAAAGGAAGGATTTAGTGGTTAGCGAAAGAAAGAAAGGAGGAAGATGTTGTCGACTAATGATGTTGATCACCCACCGGTCACTACTACCACCACCACTCAAAGTTGAGTGGGCGAGTCTGGTGCAACCGGTGTGGGAGAGAATAGATCGGAAAAGTGGAGATAGAGAGAAAGAAAGAGGTAGAGAGAAGAGATCAGATCAAAGACCACCTACCTTTCCGAGAGTCTTTTCCGATGAAGTTGATAATGATGATGCTGAATCGCCTCTCTCCCCCTTGGCCCCAGTCATCCCGGGGAGGCCCATGGGTCCGATATCGCCCTTCTCGCCCTTTTGAAGACAAAAAGAATCATTTAGAATCATGATTTACACAAAGAATCGCGTCACGCGAAAAATTTGAGAAGACAGAAAATCAAGAAAAATAAAAATAACAGTCTGCCGTCGCCATCTAGCGTTGGCGTTCTGAACTATTGCTCAGAAAAGAAGTTTTGGCGATTGTTGAACTTTTGAAATGAACTCCTCACCTGTTCTCCTCTGATTCCCTGGTCGCCCTTGATTCCGGGAGGACCCCTAGGACCTACATCGCCCTGTAAACAAATGAAAAACGTTAGTAGGTTACAAAAACAGTCTAAAAATTAAAATTACAGGTCGTCCCGGCGGGCCTGGTGGACAGACGGCCGTTGCTGACGTGTCACTGAGGGCTTCGTAATCGTGGGATGGTAGCGGTTGGTGCTTCATGTAGCTTGCAGTAGCCTGTTAAAGTGAATAAAAGTGTATAAGTTAAAGTTAATCATTGTAAATACCTGTCAATAACTTACCGTAGAAGAGCCAGATTCTCCTTTTTGTCCTGTGCGGAAAAAATATTCTTATTAGTTTTTGTAGCAAGTTTGTGACCAAGTCGTTAGCTAAGTACGTAGCATAACATAAAACCTTTGTTGGATTTTTCTAAAAAATGAGAATTGTTAAAAATTCAACATTTTAACAACTTTGCAGTATAAAAGTGAGCTGCTCACTGGAAAAAGACTTGTTCATTCTTCAAACTTCCAGTTTTCTCACTTTTCTGAGTTGATTCTGAGTGTAACTCAAAGTGGTGATTTTTTCTTAATCACCACTTTGAGTGACACTACAATGGACAACTCTTTTTCATCCACAGAATGGCCTCTCCGCCCTTATCGAGTACCTCATCCTCCTCTGACTATCCTCCTTTGTAAGAAAACGATTCCACAAGTCCAAAGCCATCATCACTACCACCGAATTCTAAAACTGATCAGTGGAAAGAAGGGCAAAAGCAAAAAAAGTTTGCTAACGACAAGCTCAAAAAAAACTGGAAGTGATGACGCGACAGTCGTCTCAGCTCAAGCAAACTCCTCCAAAGAAAAGTGCCTCTCAAATAAACAAAAACAAAAGATCCTCTTTCAGGTCGTTGAGTAGGTTACCAGAAGACTGAATGACTTTGAAGGTTGATGTATAATGCCCCTAGTCATGAAGCAGTTTTTAACTTTTTTCTCTTTGAACTGCTAATTTTTATTGCACTTTGTCATTTTTAAACTTTTATTCAAGTGTGCGCTAAAATTAAACTTTTTGAATGCTTAATTTTTGTATCGTTGTAAAAAGTTTTTTACCAATTCTGCTTTTCAACTGTTGTTTTTGCCTAATTGATGTCATCTGATGAAACTGCTGTTTTACACATTTAGTGCATCTTTTACTTTGCTGATTACGTACTTAGCTAGTGACTCGATCTAGTTTCGCTTTTAAAATGATCTTACCTTGTTTACCAGGCTGTCCCGGAAGTCCAGGTGGGCCCATCATTCCAGGTGGTCCTAGGCCGCCAGTGGCTCCTAATTAGAAGGTAAAAAGATATGGTTAGTTGGAACAACCAAGATAAAAGGCAAAAAGTCATCAGTCAAAACTGATGACGAGTCTAATTTTCGAACAACCAGCAACAAACACGTCAGCATTACCAGCAGCCAGCAACAATGCAACTCAGAAAGTGATAAAAGAAGTAACACGTTGTTATTTCTGTTCATACAGCAAGTAAAAGCTTAAGCGAACGGTCTCTCTGAAAGTGACCAACTCAAGTGTACTCCTCTGCTCTGACTATCTGCTCTCTGCAACTTTCCCCATCTACCAGTTCATCACGACCACCAGCCGCAAACTTGAAGGTTGATGTCTCTCAAACAGACGCCCTCAATTTTTAGCAGATCTGGTGTACAGATTTACAGGTATAAGTAATTGATATTTTTGTCTGATGGTTCATCATTTTCTAAAAACTTTGTTTCTTTCAGTACCCTGACTACGAGATGATGCGCAATGCTTTTGTACAGTTCTTCAAACTGACTTACAAAAACCAAAAAAGCCTAAGATTGAAATCAACGATAAACGATTTTGCCAGTGAAGAAGATTAGGATTGTTGTAAACATTTTTTCTTTGTACTCTTTTTGTTTCATTTGATTTGTATGATATTAATTAAATCTCGAGTGAACCATTTCAAAAGTATCAGGATGTTTGATTCCTAATTCAACTGCTGAATCACACTACCATTCAACAAACTGATGACGACAGCTTTAAAACAAAACGTATTGAAACAATGAGCACAATCAAAAGGACATGTAACTAAAGTGTGACCAAAAACAACCAAAAAACTCTCTGAAACCCACCTTTCTCTCCGGGACTTCCAGTTTTTCCTTGCGGACCTTGAATACCTAAAATAGAAGCAAAACATCATAAGTAAAATATAAGATAAGTTCGTCTCTAGTTGCGCTGCTTTAAAACATCATTTCTTGACTAGGACTGCTACCCATCTCTGTACATAAACACGTAAAACAAAAATTTGTAAATGACTCAAAATTCTTGAAAACCATAACTTTTAAGCAGTTGACTTTCAAAAGAACTATCCAAGGTCTCTAACACCAGTGCAAGATCTGGCCATGTACATACCTTCTCCGGGAGGGCCTCTATCGCCCTGGGGCCCTGGGAGGCCAATGTCACCTTTGGGGCCTAATTTTGGAACAAAAATGTGATTAGAAACTGTGAAAAAGTATAAATACACTGTACAGTGTTTAGGACACCCACCTGGATCTCCGACATTTCCCTTTTCTCCCGGTTCTCCGGGCGGGCCTCTATTTCCGGGCTTTCCAGCTTTACCCTGCAAAAGATGAAGAAAAAACAAATGTTAGTCACCATATGACATCGAATCTAGCACTATATCCAGAGTTCAAAACCAAAAAAAAAACATTCACCACTGAATCTACCAGAAACTACCAAAAACAGTGCCTAAACACACAAACACAAAGTGCCTAAATTGAATAGACAACACACAATGATGATTGACATTATCAGCGCTACTAAAATCAGCGATAATGAGGAACACATCACAGAAACATTCTGGCAAAGTGAACATGCACACACACACCAGAGAAGCTCATTGCCACGCAACATGAAACAAAGAAAAAGAGAGAATGAATGGAAAATGGCAAACAAGCAGAACTGACCGACACAACTGACAACAGCAACTGCCGTTGCAGATGGCACAAGGCAATTTCAATTATTGCCCAGTGGTCAGTGTGGTCGATGAGCAGCAGCAGCAGCGGAAATGGACTCATTGCTGGTGAGCTAATGTGCTAATGGACAGACATGAACGGTGGTGATGATGATGATGATTGACGAAAGTGCACCAGTGCTGACCACCGCCACCAGCAGACATCTGAGCGGTCATCACCACCATTACCACCATCATCCCTTCAAGTAGCCACTAATTATGGCATGCACTTTGGGCCGCTAAACTACCACAATCACTACTATCACTACTTCGAAGTGCAGTACTTACTGGAAAAAGCGCAACATTGAATTCACATTGAGAGGACACAAATTAAGCAGATTGAGAGTGAAAGAGAAAGAGAGAGAGAGTTTGATGATTTATATAAGATTTTTTGAGCGTTTGTTTGTCTAAATGTGTGTTGACAGCCATTGAGGTGAGAGGTGATTTAGGAGGGTAAGGGTCAACAATGGAAATACAGAGAACACAAACACACAAAGCAACGGAAACAATTTGCCATCAATCACAACAATGAACAAAGGGGACAGATGTGTTACAAAGAGAAGGGTGAAACACAAAGAAGGAAAGCAATTGAGAGGGTCAGTTAACGAGCTTGAAAGTCGTGTGGTCGCAAATGTGTCATTGAAAAGTCTTGCTGAAACCGTCTTCATTTTAGAAATGCTGTGCAGAAGGACTGAAAGCTAAAAACTAGCTCTTTAGCTATTCACTACGGTCAGTGGCTTTTAAAACTGTGGCTACAAATATGTCTTATACCCTCTTTCCTCTTTTTCCTTTGTCGCCCTTGGCGCCCTTTTCTCCGGCCTCACCGGGGGGCCCTGGGAGCCCAATGTCGCCCTGTTTAAAATGATGATGATAATGATGGCAATTTTGATTAGAAAAAGACAAAGTTTAGAGCAGGAAAAACAAACAAAATTTCAAACACACATTTAACACTACAGACTAAGGACTAAGTAAACAGAACCGAAATAAGAAATGCAATCGACACTGCTGCAAGTGAACAAACAAAAAGTGAGAGTGAGAGAGACACATGAAAAGCAAACAGTCAAAACGAAAAACGAAGGCAAACACACTAACATTCAGACAGGCAAAATCAAAATGAACAAATCAAAATGAAAAGAAAGCAACACAAAACAAGCACACTCTCAAGTGGAGGGGATATATCCCGCCTTCGAGCAATCAGATTCCGGACTACAAAATAGATGGGACAAAACACAAAATGAACGCAAAAACTAAAATACAGAACTAGTATTAAAAATCAGAAAACAAAAAACTTTGTAATAAAAATGTTTGAAAATAAGTAAACACGTGTGATCTAGAAAAGGCTAAACACGTGTTTTCTAATAAAAGTCCAAAATTAATCTAACAGTACGCATTCAAAACTAGATGCTCTACTCTCAGGCAGTTTGCAGATCATCGAACCTTGCGGCCTTGAAGACCAGCTGGCCCTGGGGGGCCTGGAGGCCCTAATTAGGGAGTAAATGAGTTAACCTATCAAGGTAAACAATGACCACCACCACCAGCACCCGAACACTCACCAGCTGGTCCCTCAATGAAACCAGTGGGTAAGGCATTGCCGTCAAGCGTCATAGTCAGGCCTCTCTCGCCCTTGTCGCCCCTGTCGCCCTGCAGAAGGTTATGGCAAGTGAGAGAGAGCATACGCATCAATATTGATGGTAAAAGCAGCAGCCGCAGCAGCAAAAAGTAAGACGTCAGAAGGGAAGACAGATTCGACAAACAGAAATAGAGATGAGATTGAAGTAGTGATAGTGGTGGAGCAGACAGCAGAAGGAGGGAAAAAGCAGAGAATGAAAAAGAAAGAGAATAAAAAGCAAAGATAAAGATTAGTTGGAGTTAGTAATACGCGCGAGTCTATTTACAACAAAAAGTATAAATAGAGGTTAGTTGCAAAGAAGAAGAAAAAGGCATGTTAGTTGATAAATGGATTGCAAAGGAAGACGAAGGAAAGGGCAGATGGCAGATGATAAGGTGCAGGAGCAAAGCCAAAGTGAGTGAAACAGAATATGAAGAGAAACAGATGCCAATTAGGTGGTGCAGGAGAAAAGAGAGAGAGAGAGAGAGAGAGAGAGAGAGCAGAAAAAATCGCAGCAGGAGAAGAAAGACGAAGGACGAAAAATGTCAAGTGTCACAGTGAAGGAAAGAAGAAGAAGAAGGCACAAAAAATGATAAATGGCAGCACTACCACTACACTTAGACTAATCCACCGACCGATTTCTGCATCATCAGTCCATTAGCCTGTGATCTTATCTCTAATAGAAAGTCTATGATGCCTCTCTCTCTCTCTCTCTCTCTCTCTCTCTCTCTCTTTCGCTCCCAATAATCGTTCAATTCAATTAGAGTTTCTAGCACAAACAGTAGCGCGCATCCCCTCGACTTGACATTAATCATAGCCAATTATCAGTTTTGGCACACACTCACTCACTCACAGTCTGCTGCCTAAAGTCGCCGAACCTGGTGACACTGGCTCAATTACGGCGAGCTGTATAAATATTTTCCAGTAATCCATTAATCATAAGAGGCAAATTAATATTACACAAAGATGGCACAAAAAGGCGAAAACGGAAGCAGGCGATGTTGTAGATGACAGAGTTGGTAGTTTTGGCGTCTTGGTGAATATGCACTGTACAACTAAAGCTAGGCAGTAAAGTGTACGAACCTTAGGTCCCATCGGGCCTTCTTTTCCAACCGGCCCTGGCGGGCCCTGAACACCAACTCCCTGCGGGCCTTGCGGACCCTGGCAAAGGAGAAAAGAAGAACAGTGATTAGCCTGGATCAGCTCAGTGATCAACTAAAAGTTAAGCTTGCGGTTTCTAATCTAAGTAAGCTGTTAAAGCTGTTAGATACAAAGCATACAAGTGTCATATGCCGCAAGAAAGTCCTATCTTTATTCAAAAGTAAAACACAATATTGTTTTCAAAAAACTAAAACAAAGTATAACTGACAAAGTGCACAAACTTTATTGTTCACTACTAAATATTTTTAATTATTTTATAAGAAATCAAAATACACTTGGCGTATAAGAGGAGAAACTGTAAAGTGAAAAACGAACAAATTAAAACTCAAATAAAATCCCATGAACGCAAATAAATTCTTACAAAAACAAAACTTTTAACCGTCACCATTCCAAAGCGGTCGTACGTCATGCCCACTTGCCGTACAGTGATCATCGTCTGCACAAATAGGGCCATTTGAATGTGTGTTTTGAAAAAACTGTTTGATCTTTTCCACTGATTTGTCTGTCGCCTACTTTGCCGCCCAATAATTTGCATTAGGAGGAAGCTAGGCTTTTCAAATCGCCGCGTAAACTGCGTCAAGTAGTAGTGCAGGGCAAAAATGCAAACGAACTGCAGAACTGAAAAGCTGCCAATGTACAGCTGAGAAATAAAAGGCACTGATTTGGTGGAAAAAATGAAAAGTCTTGAAAAGTACACGCTAGTTGGCATGTTAAAGAGGAGGAACACCGTGAAAACGTGGCCGTAAAGGCCATTGTACTCTTTGAAGAGATGCAAGACCTTGACAATGTGTTTGCAATAAAATCGAAACCCTTGTCTGATGTCAACTACTTTTTTATCGGAAATAAAAAGTGGAGTGAGGGTGGCAACAATTGATCTTAGACGCTCAAACAGCAGTGCCATTTGAGCAGTGCCGATGCTGACAACAAGCGAAAACAACTTCAAGTGATGAAATAGGACAAAACTGTAAAAGAATGCAAAAACGGCAACACTGAAGTTGCAGAGGAGAAACTGTAGCAATAAAAATTTCATTTTCAACCTGTACAACAGCAAAATAAAGTAGCCAAAAAATGCACAGTTGATCGTTTCGTTGATCATGTTGAAGGACTGAACAAGATTAAAAATTAACACCAATTTTCGCTTCATTTTCATCGAACTTTGCTTAGAGCAATTGCAAACACAGAGAACCTTTTCTAGAGCTGCATTGTTCAGCAACGCAGATCGACTCACAAAAAAGACGTAGTAAAGGTACGCGGTCATCATTAAACCAGTGGTTCCAATGATGTTCAGCTGTCGGTCAGCAAGGATGAACGTGACAATGTCAAACTGCAGTATCTGATCAGTTTCACTTAAAGGGTAAGCGAGTAGGAAGGCAAAGTGAGTACTTTTCAGAAACTTAATAAACAAAAAAAGACCAAACTTGATTCTCAGCCGTAGACTACCACTTCGAAGGGTGTCCACCCTGCGAAGGTAGGTAAAGTAAAAAGAAATACCCTCAAAAGGATTCAAATTGCGTAGAAGCTTCAAGATCATCTTGGCAAGTGGTGAATAACTGCTGTCGTGTTTGTAGCTACCTGTTTTTAAACTTGCAAAAAAATAACTGCATTTACTTTCGATTTCAGTTAGTTTTATACTACAAACAAAAAATTGAATGATAGATTTGGGCAACTGCATGCGCGTCAATCACCTAAAAGTAATATTGATTTCAACACAAACTCGATTAACTGAAAAAAGTTTTTACTCAGAAAAGTCTGCTATCTGATTTTTTGGTTCAAAAATAATCTTTTATGAAAAACTCTAACTTTTCAACTTTGAAAATGTCTAACAGTTTTATTTTTGACTACTAAATATGCTTAACTAGTTTATAGGAAATTAAAATAAACTTGGCGTATAGGAGGAGAAACTGTAAAGCGAAAAACAAAAATATTAAAAATCAAACTAAGTAAATAAACGCAAATAAACTCTCACAGCCACAAAAGACTTCATAGTGACCATTCCAAATCGATCGTACGTCATGCCAACCTGCCGTACAGTGATCATCGTCTGCACAGACAGGACCATTTGAATGTGCGCCTTGAAAAAGCTGCTGTTTGATTTTCTCAACTCATTTGTCTGCCTAATACTTTGCCGCCCAACGATTCGCATCAAGAGGAAACTGGGCTCTTCGAACCGCCAAGTAAATTGCGTCAGGTAGTAGTGCAGGGCTACAATGCAAATGAACTGCAGTACTGAGTAGCTGCCAAGGTACAGCTGAGTGAAAAGGGGCACTGGTTTGCTGGAAAAGATGAAAAGTCGAGAAAAATACACGCTAATTGGCATGTTCAAGAGAAGGAACACCGTGAAGATGTAGCCGTAGAGGGCGTTGTACTCTCTGAAAAGACGCAAAACCTGTACAATGTGTTTGCGGTAAAATAGGAGCCTATGTCTGGTGCCAAATACGTTTCCATCAAAAATAAAAAGTGGAATGAGAGTGGCGACAATTAATTTGAGGCGCCCTAACATCAGTGCCATTTGAACAGTGCCGATGCTGACGACTAGAGAAATTAATTTAAAATAGTGAAAAAGAACAAAACTGAAAAAGAGTGCAAAAACGGCAAGACTGCAGTTGAAGAAGAGAAACTGCAGCAATGAAAATTTCATTCTCAGCCTGAATAGCAACATAACAAGGTAGACGTACACGACACAGTTGACCGTTCTGTTAAGCATATTGAAGGACTGAACAAGATTAAAAACAAGCACCATCTTCTTAATCAGTTTAAATTTTTGATGATGCTCACAAAGATCATTTGCCAGAACTGCATTGTTCAGCTGTGTTGGTCGACCGATAAAGAAAACGTAGTAGATGTACACGCTCATCGCTAGGCCAATCGTTCCAATGATGTTCAGTTGTCGGTCAGCAAGAAGCAGTGTGGTTATGTCAAACTGCAGTATTTGATTCATTTCACTTATAGGGTAGGCGAAAAGGAATGCAAAGTGGGCACTTTTCAGAAAAATGCAACACAAAAATAGGTCAAATTTGCCTCTCAACAGTGGACTGCCACCACTTCGAAGGCTGTCCACTCTGCGAATGTAGGTAAAGTAAAAGGAAATACCCTCAAAGGGATTCAACTTGCGAAGGAGTTTCACGATCATCTTAGAAGTCAAGTGGTGAATAAATGTTGCCGTGTTTGCAGCACCTTGTTTTTTCTTTAAACTTACAAAAAATAAATGCATTTTCTTTCAGTTTTCATTATTTTTATACCACAACACATAAAATTGATTGGTAGGTTTGGGCAACTGAGTGCGTGTCAATTATCTACAAGTAATATTGATTTCAGCACAAACTCGATTAGCTGAAAAAAAGTTGACAGCACCTCTATTTGAATTTGTTCAAAAACAATCTGGCATTGTCTAAATCTAACTTCACTAAAAAAATTATGTTTCTCTCTCTGCACGCACTTTTTTGCTTCTATAAATTACATCGTTTAAGATATCGAGAAACGGTTTTCACACAATAAACAAGCTAAATGGCATCTTTCAAATGGTACCAAACTTGGGGTGATTCGAACACCGGGTGCATTTTTAAGATCATAATTTCGAAATTTCCGAATAAGTTCTATACGATTTGTTTTGACTCTAAAAAATACACCGTGAAAGTTATTGAGTTGCGGTTTTTGCCTGAAAACTAAGCTAACGGATACCTACTTATTGGCGTTAAACTCAAAAGGATTTGATCTTTGAGAGTAATTATTACAGTCAGTTAAAGCTTTCATATATTAATTTCATATGATTTTTTGAGTTTACATTTATGATTCTATAAATTACATCGTTTAAGATTTCAAAGCTCAGTTTTACCTGAAAACAAAGCAAAGTAGTGCTTATCTAATGGTATTAAGTTGGGGTTAATTTGACTAACTCAAGTAATTATTATGACCAGTTAAAGATTTCATAAAAATTCTTATATTAATTCCATATGATTTTCCGCATTTACATTTATGATTCTATAAATTACATCTTTCATGATATCTAAACATTGTTTTACTTGAAAACAATGCCAACTACTACCTATCTATTGGCTTCAAATTTAGGTTAATTTGACTTTCGGAAGAAATTATTAGAGCCAGTTTTAATTTTTGTACAAATCCCTATTTAAGTTCTATATGATTTTTTGCGTTTTCATTTATGGTTCTATAAATTACATCTTTCATAATATTATGACGCGGTTTAGTTTAAAAACAACGCTAATAACCATTTATCTATTGGTGTTAAGTTTGAGTTGATTGGACAACTAAAAATATTTTATGGTAGATTTTATTTAAAATGATATACTGAACAGAACTTTTTACAAATAAACCCCAAATGTTGAAAGCTGGTGTCATTTGGTTTATCGGCACCGACGGCTTGGGGCACAACGAGCTTGCGAGTGATGTTTCTCCATTTCAACGCACTTTTTTGTTTCTATAAATTACATCGTTTAAGATATCAAGAAACTGTTTTCACACAACAAACAAGCAAAATGGCATCTTTCAAATAGTACTAAACTTGAGGTGATTCGAACACCAGGTGCATTTTTAAGATCATAATTTCGAATTTTCCGAATAAGTTCTATACGATTTGTTTTGACTCTAAAAAATACACCTTGAAAGTTACCGAGTTGCGGTTTTTGCCTAAATACTTAGCTTACGGATACCTACTTACTGGCGTTAAACTCAACAGGATTTGACTTTTGAGAGTAATTATTACGGCCAGTTAAAAATTTCATATATTAATTCTATATGATTTTTTGTGTTTACATTTATGATTCTAGAAATTACATCGTTCAAGATTTAGAAACTCAGTTTTACCTAAAAGCAATGCAAAGTAGTGCCTATCTAATAGTATTAAGTTGGAGTTAATTTGGTTAGCGCAAGTTTTTAATTATTATGACCAGTTACAAATTTCATAAAAATTCTTATATTAATTTCATATGATTTTTTACATTTACATTTATGATTCTATAAATTACATCTTTTATGATATCTAAGCACTGTTTTACTTGAAAACAATGCTAACTACTACCTATCTATTGGTTTTAAATTTAGGTTAATTTGACTTACGGAAGTAATTATTAGAATCAGTTTTAATTTTTGTACAAATCCCTATTTAAGTTCTATATGATTTTTTGCGTTTACATTTATAGTTTTATAAAATACATTTTTTATGATTCTATGACGCGGTTTAGTTTAAAAACAATGCTAATAAGCACCTATCTATTGATGTTAAATTTGAGTTGACTGAACTACTAAAGTATTTTTTATGATGGATTTTCCAAATGACACTGAACAAAATTTTTTTTACAAACTAACCAGCCAAGTAAACCTCAAATGTTGAAGGCTGGTGTCATTTGGTTGATCGGCACCGACGGCTCGGGGCACAACGAGCTTGCGAGTTGTGTCCCGAGCCGTCGGTCGATGCCGATCAACCAAATGACATCAGTCAATGCTTAACAACCTGATAAACAAAATAAACGCTAAAATGAAACGGTGGTTTGTGTCGCGAAGCGACACTCACGCCCTTGTTTTCTACTAAAAA
>JAMZRA010000006.1:3856511-3868025 GCA_024499935.1 Tyrophagus putrescentiae | reverse complement strand
ATCCCCCATCGATTTGTCCCCTACTGTTATTAAAAAATTAGCTTCGTGTGTGCGTGAGTGTGTCACAGTCGCTACTGCGCATGCTCCCCACTCTGCTGGCGAAGCGGAGCGGAAAGGGAGAAAAAGAAAAACAGTGGAAAGGGGAGCGGTAGAGGGGAAGGGGTGTGGGAGTTGTGTTGATAACTGCTGACAATGCTTTGGGTACGGCAGCATTTTTGTCCTGCGGCCAGAAAAAAATGCTGATCGGTGATTGGCTAACAGGGGGAAAGCAGTGAGGGAGTAAAGAGAGAAGTGCACAAGACCAAGTCGCGGGGAGTTGACAGTGTTTAAACTAAGTCAGGGTAAACCGCAGGTCAAGTAAAGAGTGACAACAATTTTCCCATAAGCAATCGCCCCAAAATTTTCACCAGCTCAAAAATTATTGAGTTGCACATTGTTAGAAAGCTAAAATTGCCCTGATTACTAATATGTTAATATCTAAGTGGAGCCCAAAACGGTTCCCGAGAAAACTGGGTCTGAACTGTACCTTTGGTTGTGCTTTGTCTATTGCTGCTTATGCCATCTAGCGGAGTAAAACCGTTGTGTTTTAGAAAAACTGCATATTTTGGTCAACTTTGGACCTGATTTTCTCGGGAACCGTTTCGGGCTCCACTTAGATATTAACATATTAGTAATCAGGGCAATTTTAGCTTTCCAACAATGTGCAACTCAATAATTTTTGAGCTGGTGAAAATTTTGGGGCGAATTTGTCGTCACTTTTTACTGAAATTTTTATGTTTAAGTTTAGGTTTAGGTTTAGGTTTAGGTTTAGGTTTAGGTTTAGGTTTAGGTTTAGGTTTAGGTTTAGGTTTAGGTTTAGGTTTAGGTCCAGGTTTAGGTTAAGGTTAGGTCTAGGTCTAGGTCTAGGTCTAGGTCTAGGTTTAGACTTAGGTTTAGATCTAGGTCTAGGTTTAGGTCTAGGTTTTGGTTTAGGTTTGAGTCTTGGTCTAAGTCTAGGTTTATGTTTATGTTTAGGTATAGGTCTAGGTTTTCGTCTGGGTTTAGGTCTAGGTTTATGTTTAGGTTTTGGGGTAGGTTTGTTTGGCTTCTTTACTCGCTCCAATCAAAATTTTTGTTTAGACCAAAAGATTTATATTTACAGCTAAATAAGAAACAAAACTTTAGTTTTTGCAAAAATAAAAATTGTTATTAAAGGTAAAAAAAGTAACAAACAACAATAAATTAAAAATTTGAATTTGAAAAATAAATTGGTTTAAAAGTACACTGCATAAACTGAGTTTATGCTGGCCCTGCTAGTAACAATAAAGTGACAGTTTGAGTGGAGTAGCCACAGTGGTTGAGCAGCAAAAAACGAATTAGCTGCTACACTAAATGCCTGCTAAGGTTCTGACAACCAATTCAGTGTGTGGATGAACAACAAAACTATGATAAACTAGATTAAACACAAAACGCACAAAACGACAACGACTACTACTACTACTGCTGCTGCTGTTGCTGTTTGAAGATCATCAGAAAGAAGACGGCCACGTAGGAGAACAACTGAAGGGAGCAAAAAAAGAGCAGATCAGATTAAAGAAGTGTAGTGCACACTTCTGCCACTTCTGTGCACTTCTTCTCGCATCAAACGAGACCCACCCACCCAACTCACCAGGTAGAAGGTCTTCGAGGTGATGCGGTAGTTGTCCAGCAACACTAGACAGTACGGCTGCAGGCGGTGGCTGCCCTGAAGCAGCTCCGCCTTCAGGAGGATGATTGCTCGTGCTAGAATCCGTTTTTGAGCCCTTTCAGCTGCCGTTTCCGTTTCCGTTTCCGCTTCTGCTTCAGCTGCCGTTTCCGCTTCCGTTTTGAGCTGGGCGCCTGCGCCGACAAAGGCGAGCAGGTAGAAGCGGCGGTTGGCCCGCTCCAGGGCGCCGTTGCGCCGCACCACCTCGGAGCACCGCCCTATGACGTACAGCTGAATGGCCGTCCAGTTGAGAAGGGCGGCGGAGAAGTAGGCCCGCCAGAGGGCGGACAGCGTCGGCACGAAGGTGACAATGTAGAGCAGGTAGCACTGGAAGGTGGTGAAACCGAGGAAGTAGACGGTGAGGAAGGGCGACCAGAAGGCCGACCAGCGGCGGGTGTCCAGGGCGGCCAGCTCGGCGACGGACCGGTTGGCGGTGAGGAACTGCTGCCAGAGTCGGCCCAGAGGGACGTGGTTTTTCCTCTCTTTGCTGCGGCTGCTGCGGCTAAGGAGAAGAAGCTCATTCAGTTGGTTCAGCTGCTTCAGCAGCGCCTGCTGGCGAATGTGCAGTATCTGAATGGTGAGGATGGCGGCGGTGAAGATCCAAAAGTAGCCTAAAAAGGGAGAGTAAATATAGTATTGCTCAAGTGAGCTGACAAACAAAGAGGAGGAGGCTTACCGTAAAGCATGTAGAAGATCTGCAGAAAGAGCAAGATCCAGAGAAGGGCGTCCTTCACTGAAACGGTGTAGACGGCGTTGATGAAGAGGAAGTGGGCAAAGACGAGTACGTTTGTAAAGAGGTAAAAGGAGCCTAGGCCCGCTAGGGAAACCTTTCGAATGCGCTTGTGAGTGGAGAGAATGGCCAGCGAAACGGAAGACGACAGCGCTGAAAGTGTGAAGGTGGGTGGGTGGGTGTTTTGTGTTTAGATAGGGAGTTTAAAACAGTACTCTGTTTTGTTTGTTTGTTTGCTTGTGCTACACTAATGTAAAAGTGCTTACCCTTTCCGTGAATACTTAGGCGGACTGAGCTGCCTTGAGAAGGTACTGCCTGGTAGCGGTCCAGTGTGCAGGGATTTTGCAGAGAAATGGCGTAGAGAGCTGTCGTCACTAGAACGAGGTTCGTCCAGGAGACATCCGTCTGAGTCCAGATGACGGCAGGGGTCGCCTGATGGTACATCATCCTCGGAGAGGTCTTCAGGACCGCCCAGCTAAAATCTTGAGAGTCCGCCTCAGAGAGGGTCATGAAGAGGTTTCCGTACAGTGATGAGGTGACCATCACCAGGAGGGGAACGAAGAAGGTAGTGTCCCAGTTTTGGGAGCCAGGCTTGCGGTTTTTTTGCCCGCGCTTAGAGGAAAGTGGATCGTGGTAGTACAGTAGGGCGTAGCCATGACTGGAGATCATCCTGGAGATGCCGTGTAAAGTTGCTTTGGGTGTCATTTTAAAATTAAAGCCAATTTTAGCAATTTTGATGGACAACTACGCAATGAAAAGGGTATTTGGGTTTTGTAGTTTAAAGTTAAAGTTTATTTTAAATTTCCCATTTTTAAATGGAATATTGAGGATTTTATATGCAAAACACATTAACACCCAGTTGTCAATCAAAAGCAACAGCCTCATTTACTCACACAGTCAAACTCAGTACATCTAAAATACTTAAGGAAAACAGTGTAAATTTTGTACTAGTATTTCATTTCATTTCATTTACTAAGCCCGCCTTCTCCGAAAAATTTCGGGTCGCGGGGGTAAACAAGTGGTAATAGCTTTCCATCGGTGACGGTCAGCAGCCAGAGTCTCCGCGTCATCGGGGTCGTGTCCAACTTGTTGTAGGAGTGCGTCGGCTTGGTCCATCCACCGATTTCTCGGCCTTCCAACTGGTCGACGTCCATCCGGTGATGCTTGGAAGACTTGTCGAGCCAACCGGTCAGGACCCATCCTCAGCACGTGCCCGAACCATCGCAGTTGAGACTTTTCCGTGAAGAGGAGTAGCGGCTCGAGATCCAATGCTTCTCGAATGCTGGTGTTCCTGATGCGGTCCATCCTTGTTACACCAACGATTCTTCGAAGAAATCGCATCTCGGCCGCTTGCACTCGCGACCTTCTTCTTTCGGTCAAGATCCAAGTTTCATGACCATAGGTGAGGGAAGACCTGTACACGGCTTTGAAGATCGATACTAGGGCTTCTGTTGAGACAGTCCTATTGCCAGCCAGTGTCCAGAGCTCTCGCAGAACACCACTTGCGCAGTTGATCCGCCGGCTGAGCTCCTTTTCTTGTCTTCCGTCACTCGTGAACAACGTCCCGAGATAAAACAAGTCTTTTGTGCTAGTATTGAGGTTTTAAAAATATTTATTACATTCTTTTGGTTGCAAAAGACAAAATTGATGGTTGTTTATGTAATAGTACATCACTTTGCTTCGGTTGATCGGAACTGTATCCTTTTAACCTGAATGCAACTTAACCTAAATTTAGGCGGGAAAAGTCTTCTCGGAAAGCTTTCCGTAAACATTGCCCATTTTTTTGTTTGTTTTGTTTTGTTCACAGCTAAACTGAACTTTGTTTTCCCACTTTGTTTTCTTTATTCCGAAACTTCTTTTGATCACCACCTCCTCCAATGGATCCTCTTCTTTAGACACCTATTTTGAGTGGGTCGCTGTTGAAGTTTCTTCCACGACAGCAACAAATGTCGTTGATAAAGCAGATCTCCCTCTCGGAACGAAACAATTGATTATTTTTTTAAAAATTCATTTTTAATAAAAAAAAAATACAAAAACTTTAGATCACAGATTACCAGTGGTGGTGTTAATGGTGTTGATGATGATGAAGTGAGCAATCAACAATGAGAGAGTGATCCAATATTGAGCACACGATATTTGCAGTAGAGGCAAAACGAGTTTGTAAAAACGACTTGATGAAGACTTGTGAAGTGAGCTGGAAAAGAGGAATCTGGTGATGAGTCTGAATCAATTAGATGAAGAGAGAAAGGCAACAAAATACCTAGAAAAATTCGATTTAGGAAACAAAAGCCGAAAAAGGCGGGGAATGATCTGCCCTAGTTTTCATCCTGGTGTACATCGTCCTCATCGATGTTTACCAAATGGTGGCGAAGATCAGCTGCTGCTGGTAGTGGTGGTGGCGGCAGAGGTTCGTGGTCTTTGAGGCTTTTCCGGTTCCGGTGGCTTCGGCATGGCCCTCTTCGCTTCCTCAATCTCCAGCCGGAAGGCATCTTCAGTGGGGTGATCCGTCCGGCTGAAGACCGTCCCCTCCTCGAGAGTGGGCGTGCCTCGGGAGTGAAAGAGGCCGACGACGGTGCCGTTTGCCTGGATCACCTCCAGGCGGGGCAAGGCGGCGAAGAGGCGTGCCCGAACGAGGCCCATGCAGCTGCGAAGCAGGGCGACCGTTAGGGTTTGGTGCTCCTCGCCCTGCCAGAGGAAGTGGAGGGCCGGCCCGAGGTGGTCCAGCGAGAGGGGCGGTGGCTGAGCAGCTTGTCGCCGCCCCTCTCGCTGCTGCTGCTGCTGGTGCTGCTGCTGGTGCTGAGCGATTGTCGGTATCTTCAGCCGACGGAGCTGCTCCTCCAGGCAGTCCTCGCACAGGTAGAAGAGGTGCGTCAGAGAGAGCACCTGCGCCGCGGGAAAGTGGTCGCCGAGGCGGAGGCGGTCCAGGTCGGCGTGGCTGGTGGTGACCACCTCGAGGCTAATAAAACAAAAATAAAAAGGCTCTGATTAGTATGAAAAGACAAATAAAAATGAACAAATCACAGCACACAATTACCTCAACGCCTTCACACAGGTCATCACCGAGAGGGGGGGCTGCTCTATCTCCTGCTCGGGCTGCTCTGGCTGCTCCTGCCGGGCAGCCTCCACGGGCGCCACCAGGTCGCCACCACGGCCCTGTCCCGGCCCGTTCCGCCGCCGCCGCCAGCCGTAGTTCACCGCAATGGCCAGGTGGGCGAGCCTGGTGCAGGTGGGCGCCAGCGCCCTCACCAGCGCCTCCACTGGTAACAGCGGATCGAGCGTCACCGAGAGACGCTGGAGGTGGGCGTAGCGGAGGGCGAAGCGCTCCAGACGCCCACTTCGAACATCCGCCCCGGTCAGCGGCGCCGCGTTCAGCGACAGCTCCCGCGTGGCGCCGGCCAGGCGGTCCTCGTCGATCATCATCAGCCCGGCAAAGTGCTGCGCAAAGGAGGGCGGCGGCGGCGGCGGCAGCGGCGGCGGCGGCGGCGCGGCGGCGGCGGCGGCCGCCGTTGCTGCTGCTGCTGCTGCGCCTGAAGTTGGCCCCCTTGTGCCATCCATCGCCTTTCCGCCCATTCAATAACTAGTTCTTCTTCTTCTCTTTGAACGGCTTGAGCAAGTGCCGCGTCCATTTCCTCCCGTTCTTCGACCTCCTCCTCCTCCTCTTCCTCCTCCTCCTGTCCTCTTTCCTCTCTGTCATCCTCAGCATCGTCTTCTTCCTCTTCACCACCACCACCAGGAGGCCCATCATTCTCGCCGAGCGCCATCGCCAGACTGAGGATGCTGTTGCCAATGTACAGCTCCTCCAGGCGAGATGGAGGCGGCGGCGGCGGCGGTCTCTGTAATGATGAGTTTGCTTCTGCAAGCGGCGGCGACGGAAAGTACCGCAGCCTGAGCGCCGCAAAGTCGTCCCACTGGTCGGTGGCGCCCAGCGGCCCCTGCTGGTTCTGCAGGTGGACGCCGGAGAGGATCGAACCGATCCGCTGCGGCTCACCCTCCTCCCCCTCACCACCACCAAAACCCCAAGTGCGGACGCTCAGGTGACGAAGCAGCTCAGCGGACAGGTGAAAGGGCGGCAGCTTGGGCGGCGGCAATTCCTCCACCTCCTCCTGGTCCTGGACCTCCCCTCTCGGCAATGCCTCTTGTCGCAGCTGAACATACTGACGGCGAAGTCGACGAAGCACTTGAAGATTCTCTCTCAGTTCACGATTCAGCTCTTCAATGTTCTCCAGGGCATTTCGAAACGGTAGTCTTTCAGCCGGAGGAGGAAGAGGACGGTTCAGGTGACGCACAAACGGAAGCTGATGAGCCCGAAGAGGCCAGTTATTCCGAGGATTCCGAGGATGCACCCGCGGCTGGAGCAGCTCCAGCCACTGTCGCCGGTGCGACAGGCGGGCCGGTGTGACCAGCCGCAGATTGAGCGTCAGCCGCTCCAGGCCGAGCAGCTGATTAAGGGCGACAAAAACGGCCCGAAATGCGTCTCGGAAGTCCTCGCCGGCGGCCTGCCGCTTTCCGCCACCCCGGTCCGCCCAGAAGAGGACCGTCAGCTGGCGAAGCTGGCGGCGGAGGGCGGGGTGCTCCAGCAGAAATGCCAGCTCCACCAGTTCGCTGACGCGACCTCGGCGAGGAAGGACCACGCTGAGGCTGGTGAGGCTGTGCGAAGCGTAGTGCTCACTGATGAGGGCGTAGGTGCGTGGGCCGAGGTAGGCGGTGGCGCCGGTGTACAGCGTGTTCAGGTGAAAAAGGAGAGAGGAGCGACGTCCTCTTAGGAGCGAATCTTTGTTTTGGTCCTCATTTGCTGGGTTTTTTTCATTGTTTTCCACTGCCTCCACCTCCGCCTGCTCCTCATCCTCCCATATAAAACGAAGCAGCTCGAAGCTGCAGCCCTGGTACCGGGCCACCACCTCGATCAGCGGCAGATCCGCCTGCTGGCGCCCGATGACCAGCGCCGGTCGGCGGTGCAGCGCATCGATCTTCAGCTGGCGCCAGCCGCCGCCGTCGCCGGCGTGGACCTCGTCAATGTGCTGCAGGTCGACCAGCGGCAGGTAGTCAAAGAGGGTGGCCATTGCCAGATCCGTCAGATCGGTGAGCTGTTTCGACGAAGGCTCGGACATAGCCTTTTATTCTTGGGTTTTTCTTTTGGTTCGATTTCTATTTTTCTGTTGTTTGGAGTCTGATGTGTTGTGTCAGCTGTTGTTGCAGCACTCTGACAACAGCACTCCGAGCTGTGGTAGTGAGCGGGCGACAGTTTCAGCCACTACTTTTGGTCTGACTTGGAATGGAATGGGCGGAATGGATTTGTGAACATATGGAATGAAATCGTTTTTGGCAGAAAATGCGGACAAGGATTTTTTTCTACCGGGAGAAAGCGGCGTGCTCGATGAGAAAGAGGAGAGAGAGAAATGGAGAGAGAGAGAGAGAGAGAGAGAGAGAGAGAGAGAGAGAGAAGAGAGAGAGAGAGAGAGAGAGAGTAACTCAAAACATTGACAGAAGAGCGTTCGCAGTGACATCTGCGTCACAGGACGCGCACTTTGGGCGCAAATGTTTTCTGATTTTGATGAAAATCTCTCATCAGCCTTTCAATTAATCAATATACACTTGTATTTATTCTGCTGTATTTATTTGGAATTTTTTTTGGGAATCTTTTTTCAACAAATCATTTCTCCCTCAATTACTACTCTGTTAGGGAACGCTAGTGGCAGTTGGGAAGATTTAGAAAATAACTACAAGTTTGTCTGCTAATCGACTAGGCTAGATAAAAACTAAATGAGCTAAATAGAATTAAGGTCAGAAAGCAAGGGTTTGAGATAGAGATATAGTTAGAAACAATAACAATAATAATAAAAACATCATTTTTTAAGAAAGATGGGATGAATCTTAGAAGAATAAATAGGATTGCATAGTTTTTCAACACATTTTTTGCCAATAAATCGTTTGGTGAGGGTGGTTACGGCAACGGCGTGGCCTTCTTTGCCGCCACCATCTCAAACCAGAGGGTATCCTCAGTGGGGTGCTCCTCCCGAGTGAAGGTAGTCTCTTCCATAAGAGTGGGCGTGCCATAATACTGAAAAAGGCCGGCGACGGTGCGGTTCGCCTGGATCATTTTCAGCCGAGGCAGGGCGGCGAAGAGGCGTGCCCGAACGAGGCTCATGCAGCAACGGAGCAAGGCATCTGTCAGAGGCAACTGTTCCGCGTCTTCCCAGAGAAAGTGGAGGGCTTTCTGGAGGTTCTCGTACATGAGCTGCGGCCGCTGCTGACCAGCTGCGGGCAGTATTCCAAGAAAAACGAGCTGCCGTTTTAGGCAGTCCTCGCAGAGGTAGAAGAGGTGCGTCAGAGAGAACACCTGCGTGGCGGGAAAATGGTCGCCCAGGCGGAGGCGCTCCAGGTCGTCGTGGCTGGTAGTGACCACCTCCAGGCTAATGCAAACAAAAACAAAAACTCTGATTAGTAAAAAGAGTCAAATAAAAATGCAAATCACAGCACACTTACCTCAACGCCTTCACACAGGTCATCACCGAGAGGGGCTGCTGCTCCGGCTGCTGGCCAACCTCGGGAGCCACCAGGAGGAGTGTCCGCTCCTCAAGGCGATAGCCGTAGTTCACCGCAATGGCGAGGTGGGCGAGCTGGGTGCAGGTGGGCGCCAGCGCCCTCACCAGCGCCTCCACCGTCAGTCGACTCGGATCGAGCGTCACCGAGAGGCGCTGGAGGTGGGCGTAGCGGAGGGCGAAACGTTCCAACCGCCCACTTTGGTAATCCGCCCAAGTCAGCGCCGCAGAGTTCAGTGAGAGTTCCCGCGTGGCGGCGGCCAGGCGGTCCGCGTCGAGCAGTGCGGCGAAATGCTGCGCCAAGGAGGGCAGTGGCTGCTGCTCCTGCAGCTCCCACTGTTGGCCACCTGTGTTCTAGTCGTAGAATATGTAGATCATGCAAAATCTGCCCAATCCGCCGTTGTCGCCTTTCCTCTCGCTGATCAGCGTTTAGCTGTCGACGAAGTCTTCGAACAATCGCCTCCATTTCCTCTCCATCTTCCTCTTCTTCTTCTTCGTTTTCGCTGCTTTCATCCATGCTTTCATCACCTGCTTCCTCCTCCTCCTCCTCCTCCTCTTCCCCACCGAGCGCTCTCGCCAGACTGATGCTGTTGCCAATGTACAGCTCCTCCAGGCGACATGGCGGCGGCGGCGGTGATTGGCGGTTTACCGCCAAGGGAAACCGCTGCACATTGGGAAAGTACAGCCCCAGCGTCAGAAAGTCGTCCCACTGGTCAGTGGCGCCCAGCGGCCCTAGCTGGTTCCGCAGATGAACGCCGGGCATGGTGGTGAAGATCCTCTGAAACAGCAGCGGCTTCTCACTACCATCACCACTGCGGGCAAAACCCCAGGTGCGAACGCTCAGGTGGCGCAGTTGGCGAAGCAGCTCGGCAGAGAGGTGAAAAGGCGGCGGCGGCAGCAGCGGCAACTCCTGCTCTTCCTGTTCCTGTCCATCTTGCCCCAGAGCTCGTTGAAGTACACGTTGAAGGTTACGAATTCGAGGGCTTTCAAGTAGAGAGCGATGTACAATACCTTCTATCAGCTGATTCGGCAGTTCCTTCATCAGCACCAGATTCTGCCACTGCGGCCAATACGACAGGTCGTATGGCGTTAGGCGCCGCAGATTGAGCGTCAGCCGCTCCAGGCCGACGAGTTGATTGAGGGCGACAAAGACGGCTCGAAAGGCGTCTTTAAAGTCCTGGTCGGCGCTCTCACGACTCTCGCCGCACCAGTCCGCCCAGAAGAGCACCGTCAGCTGGCGAAGCTGGCGGCGTAGATTTGGGTGTTCCAGCAGCAGCGTCAGCTCCACCAGTTCGCTGACGCGACCTCGGCGAGGAAGGACCAGGCTGAGGCTGGTGAGGCTGTGCGAGGCGTAGTGCTCACTGATGACGACGTTGGTGCGTGGGCCGAGGTGGCCGGTGGCGCCGGTGTACAGCGTGTTCTGGTGAAAGAGGAGAGAGGAGCGTCCTCTTAGGACCGCCGCCGCTGTCTCATTGTTTTGGTCCTGGTTTTCCTCTTCCTCCCGGATCAGCCAAAGTAGTTCGAAGCTGCAGCCCTGGTACCGGGCCACCACCTCGATCAGCGCCAGGTCCGCCTGCTGGCGCCCGATGACCAGCGCCGGCCGGCGGTGCAGCGCATCGATCTTCAGCTGGCACCAGCCGCTGTCGCCGTGGACCTCGTCAATGTGCTGCAGATCGACCAGCGGCAAGTGGTCAAAGACGGTGGCGGTTACCAGATCAGGCAGATTGGTCAGCTGTTTCGGTGGCTCTGACATTCTGTTTTCTTTTGGCTCAATTTCTATGTGTTTGTATTTTGAAGTTCTGGTGTTTGTGAAGATTTGTGCTGTAGCAACTTACTGAACAATTTGAACTGAAGTAAAACCGAGGGTTTCAAAGCTGACTCTCCTTTTGCTGACTTGGAATGAAATTGGGTGGAATGGCCTGGTGAACGGATGAAATGAGATTGTTTGTCGCAAACAAACACGCAGACATTTTTTTCCAGGAGAAAGCGGCGACGGCGTGCTCAGCGAGAGAGAGAGAGAGAGAGAGAGAGAGAGAGAGAGAGAGAAAGAGAGAAGTGATCGGCTCACTGCGAGCCACTTCGAGTAAGTGAGCGACTCAAAACACTGACAGAAGAACGTTTGCAGCGACATCTGCTTTGCTGGATGCGCACTGTAGTCGCGAATGTTTTCTGATTTTGAATAAAAAAAATCTTTATCAATCTTTATTTTTTTAACCTGTATTAATTCTGCTGTTTTATTTTGAACTACTTTGGGAATATTTTTGACAAAACATTGTTCTAATAAGCACTTTTTTGACTCATCCTTTTGAAAAGCAGCAACATTAGTTCACTTTTTACTACACTAAACCAAAAAATTCAGAATTTTTTAGAAAAGCGAGAAATGAATGAACTTTTGCCGTTTGCCAATAGAATTAGCCAAATACTTCCAATGGAAAGTAATTTCAAGTGTTTAAAAATGTGTCACATAAAGCAATCTAAAGCTTCTTTACTGGAGTTTATTACCCGCGGATTAACCAACTTTA
>JAMZRA010000006.1:3840433-3856011 GCA_024499935.1 Tyrophagus putrescentiae | reverse complement strand
CCCTTTTGGAATGGGCGGAATGGATTTGTGAACATATGGAATGAAATCGTTTTTGGCAGAAAATGCGGACAAGGATTTTTTTCTACCGGGAAAGCGGCGTGCTCGATGAGAAAGAGGAGAGAGAGAAATGGAGAGAGAGAGAGAGGAGAGAGAGAGAGAGAGAGGGGAGAGAGAGAGAGAGAGAGAGGAGAGAGAGAGTAACTCAAAACATTGACAGAAGAGCGTTCGCAGTGACATCTGCGTCACAGGACGCGCACTTTGGGCGCAAATGTTTTCTGATTTTGATGAAAATCTCTCATCAGCCTTTCAATTAATCAATATACACTTGTATTTATTCTGCTGTATTTATTTGGAATTTTTTTTGGGAATCTTTTTTCAACAAATCATTTCTCCCTCAATTACTACTCTGTTAGGGAACGCTAGTGGCAGTTGGGAGATTTAGAAAATAACTACAAGTTTGTCTGCTAATCGACTAGGCTAGATAAAAACTAAATGAGCTAAATAGAATTAAGGTCAGAAAGCAAGGGTTTGAGATAGAGATATAGTTAGAAACAATAACAATAATAATAAAAACATCATTTTTTAAGAAAGATGGGATGAATCTTAGAAGAATAAATAGGATTGCATAGTTTTTCAACACATTTTTTGCCAATAAATCGTTTGGTGAGGGTGGTTACGGCAACGGCGTGGCCTTCTTTGCCGCCACCATCTCAAACCAGAGGGTATCCTCAGTGGGGTGCTCCTCCCGAGTGAAGGTAGTCTCTTCATAAGAGTGGGCGTGCCATAATACTGAAAAAGGCCGGCGACGGTGCGGTTCGCCTGGATCATTTCAGCCGAGGCAGGGCGGCGAAGAGGCGTGCCCGAACGAGGCTCATGCAGCAACGGAGCAAGGCATCTGTCAGAGGCAACTGTTCCGCGTCTTCCCAGAGAAAGTGGAGGGCTTTCTGAGGTTCTCGTACATGAGCTGCGGCCGCTGCTGACCAGCTGCGGGCAGTATTCCAAGAAAACGAGCTGCCGTTTTAGGCAGTCCTCGCAGAGGTAGAAGAGGTGCGTCAGAGAGAACACCTGCGTGGCGGGAAAATGGTCGCCCAGGCGGAGCGCTCCAGGTCGTCGTGGCTGGTAGTGACCACCTCCAGCTAATGCAAACAAAAACAAAACTCGATTAGTAAAAAGAGTCAAATAAAAATGCAAATCACAGCACACTTACCTCAACGCCTTCACACAGGTCATCACCGAGAGGGGCTGCTGCTCCGGCTGCTGGCCAACCTCGGGAGCCACCAGGAGGAGTGTCCGCTCCTCAAGGCGATAGCCGTAGTTCACCGCAATGGCGAGGTGGGCGAGCTGGGTGCAGGTGGGCGCCAGCGCCCTCACCAGCGCCTCCACCGTCAGTCGACTCGGATCGAGCGTCACCGAGAGGCGCTGGAGGTGGGCGTAGCGGAGGGCGAAACGTTCCAACCGCCCACTTTGGTAATCCGCCCAAGTCAGCGCCGCAGAGTTCAGTGAGAGTTCCCGCGTGGCGGCGGCCAGGCGGTCCGCGTCGAGCAGTGCGGCGAAATGCTGCGCCAAGGAGGGCAGTGGCTGCTGCTCCTGCAGCTCCCACTGTTGGCCACCTTGC
The DNA here is from genome assembly GCA_024499935.1 of Tyrophagus putrescentiae. Taxonomy (NCBI): domain Eukaryota; kingdom Metazoa; phylum Arthropoda; class Arachnida; order Sarcoptiformes; family Acaridae; genus Tyrophagus; species Tyrophagus putrescentiae. Next base: position 3,854,396 of record JAMZRA010000006.1, on the reverse strand, counting down.
TGTTCTAGTCGTAGAATATGTAGATCATGCAAAATCTGCCCAATCCGCCGTTGTCGCCTTTCCTCTCGCTGATCAGCGTTTAGCTGTCGACGAAGTCTTCGAACAATCGCCTCCATTTCCTCTCCATCTTCCTCTTCTTCTTCTTCGTTTTTTCGCTGCTTTCATCCATGCTTTCATCACCTGCTTCCTCCTCCTCCTCCTCCTCCTCTCCCCACCGAGCGCTCTCGCCAGACTGATGCTGTTGCCAATGTACAGCTCCTCCAGGCGACATGGCGGCGGCGGCGGTGATTGGCGGTTTACCGCCAAGGGAAACCGCTGCACATTGGGAAAGTACAGCCCAGCGTCAGAAAGTCGTCCCACTGGTCAGTGGCGCCCAGCGGCCCTAGCTGGTTCCGCAGATGAACGCCGGGCATGGTGGTGAAGATCCTCTGAAACAGCAGCGGCTTCTCACTACCATCACCACTGCGGGCAAAACCCCAGGTGCGAACGCTCAGGTGGCGCAGTTGGCGAAGCAGCTCGGCAGAGAGGTGAAAAGGCGGCGGCGGCAGCAGCGGCAACTCCTGCTCTTCCTGTTCCTGTCCATCTTGCCCCAGAGCTCGTTGAAGTGCACGTTGAAGGTTACGAATTCGAGGGCTTTCAAGTAGAGAGCGATGTACAATACCTTCTATCAGCTGATTCGGCAGTTCCTTCATCAGCACCAGATTCTGCCACTGCGGCCAATACGACAGGTCGTACGACGTGAGGCGCCGCAGATTGAGCGTCAGCCGCTCCAGGCCGACGAGTTGATTGAGGGCGACAAAGACGGCTCGAAAAGCGTCCTTAAAGTCCTGGTCGGCGCTCTCACGACTCTCGCCGCACCAGTCCGCCCAGAAGAGCACCGTCAGTGGCGAAGCTGGCGGCGTAGATTTGGGTGTTCCAGCAGCAGCGTCAGCTCCACCAGTTCGCTGACGCGACCTCGCGAGGAAGGACAGGCTGAGGCTGGTGAGGCTGTGCGAGGCGTAGTGCTCACTGATGACGACGTTGGTGCGTGGGCCGAGGTGGCCGGTGCGCCGGTGTACAGCGTGTTCTGGTGAAAGAGGAGAGAGGAGCGTCCTTTAGGACCGCCGCCGCTGTCTCATTGTTTTGGTCCTGGTTTTCCTCTTCCTCCCGATCAGCCAAAGTAGTTCGAAGCTGCAGCCCTGGTACCGGGCCACCACCCTCGATCAGCGCCAGGTCCGCCGTGCTGCGCCCGATGACCAGCGCCGGCCGGCGGTGCAGCGCATCGATCTTCAGCTGGCACCAGCGCTGTCGCCGTGGACCTCGTCAATGTGCTGCAGATCGACCAGCGGCAAGTGGTCAAAGACGTGGCGGTTACCAGATCAGGCAGATTGGTCAGCTGTTTCGGTGGCTCTGACATTCTGTTTTTCTTTTGGCTCAATTTCTATGTGTTTGTATTTTGAAGTTCTGGTGTTGTGAAGATTTGTGCTGTAGCAACATTACTGAACAATTTGAACTGAAGTAAAACCGAGGGTTTCAAAGCTGACTCTCCTTTTGCTGACTTGGAATGAAATTGGGTGGAATGGCCTGGTGAACGGATGAAATGAGATTGTTTGTCGCAAACAAAACGCAGACATTTTTTTCCAGGAGAAAGCGGCGACGGCGTGCTCAGCGAGAGAGAGAGAGAGAGAGAGAGAGAGAGATGAGAGGAGAGAAAGAGAGAAGTGATCGGCTCACTGCGAGCCACTTCGAGTAAGTGAGCGACTCAAAACACTGACAGAAGAACGTTTGCAGCGACACTGCTTTGTGGATGCGCACTGTAGTCGCGAATGTTTTCTGATTTGAATAAAAAAAATCTTTATCAATCTTTATTTTTTTAACCTGTATTAATTCTGCTGTTTTATTTTGAACTACTTTGGGAATATTTTTGACAAAACATTGTTCTAATAAGCACTTTTTTGACTCATCCTTTTGAAAAGCAGCAACATTAGTTCACTTTTTACTACACTAAACCAAAAAATTCAGAATTTTTTAGAAAAGCGAGAAATGAATGAACTTTTGCCGTTTGCCAATAGAATTAGCCAAATACTTCCAATGGAAAGTAATTTCAAGTGTTTAAAAATGTGTCACCTAAAGCAATCTAAAGCTTCTTTGCTGGAGTTTATCACCCGCGGATTAACCAACTTTATGCGGTTTGTTTTTCCTTTGCTGTCTAGGCCTGATTGATTTACAACAGCACTTCTCTCTTTAAACTGTCTACATTTTTTTTGGTGGTCAGCGGATCAAGCCAGAAGTGAAGTGAAGTGGATTTAACCAGTGTAGGTGAAGACTGACTGACTGACAAATAATACCTTCTGATGCAGCTGCTAATTACTAATTAGTCATCTCCAGCTTATCATCACTTCCAACTTGCGTCATTGTCGATCCCGCTGACAGGAAGACGATGATAACACAATGTCAGCAGCTGATGGCGGTGATGATGGCTACAAACAAATGAACCAGGTCACCACCACCACCACCACCACCACCACCACCACCACCACCACCACCACCATCATCATCATCATTCACCTCAACAACGTCACCCTCTCTCACCCTAATCCTGGTGCAGACTGACACTTTTGGTGCGTTTTTCTTTGTTTTGTCTGTCTGTCTGTCTGGCTGGCTACGAAGGTATGTGCCTAGTGTCCGCTTTGTTTGTTTGTTTACAGCACTCTCTCTCTCTTTTTCCTGAAACAAACACCGAGAAACAAACAAGAAGTTACGCAATTTGTCAGCATTAGCATCAGCATCAGTTCCGACTGAGTTGAGTCACCGCAACTGCAACTCCTTTTTGTTTGGTTTCGACGAACTCCGTGAGAGCACTTCTTCGAATTAGAGTAGAGTAGAAAAATTGGCTGCTGCTACTGCTGCTCTTGTACGACAACAACAGCAGCAGCAGTGCACACATCTTGTGCTGTAATTTCCTTCTGCTCCTCTTCTTCCTCTTGTTACTGTTCGTTCGTTCGTACACTCTGTGTTTGCAAGTTCAAGTTGCACACTGTCGGCCACTGTTTGGGTGCCCGTGCTTTTTCTCTTTCTCGTTTAAGTGTATGTGTGTGTGTGTGTGTGTGTGGGTCGTCTCCTGATGTGCAACAGCACAGAATCGGCGTAACCACAACACAGCGAAAGCGAGACTCGGAAAGAGAGAAAGAAACAGAGTCAGTGTCTGCTCATTTGGGCGATTCACTTCACTCGACTCTCTTCTTCCATTTTGTCTGGCTGACGTTGTTATTGCCGTTTTGTCGTTGCCGTTGCTGCCACCAGCCGTACAACATGGCCTTCATCTACTTTTCTTCTGCTTTTACATTGCTCTTGCTAATCTACTCACCGCTAACCCTAACCTAATCCACACCATTGACATTCACTCACTTTTCTCTCTCTCATCTCTCTCTCTCCTTCTTCCTCTCTCTCATCACTCCGCCTCATCTCTATCCTACTAATCATATGGCACTAACACTATTCACTACCTGGTAATGAGTATTTAACCGGCACTCAGCGGCGACAGTAAGTCCTATTCTCGACTGTGTTTTCTTGCTCCTGCTCCTCATATTTCTGTCAGCAACTGATCAGCGTTTTCTGTTTGTGCAAAATCATCGCAGTTTTCTGTTTGTGCATTTCATTACCTCTCTCACCACCACCACCAGGCAAAGCAAACCACCACCACTTTTTGATGGGGTACAGTGGCCTTTTCTGTAGAACTAACCAACAGCAGCAACAGCAGCAGCAGCAGTGTCTGAGTCAGCATGTAAAGTTGCGCCGCCGCTTTGGCGCCAGAGGTGGTGGCGTAAATGGCAATTTTCTTCAACGCGAGATTGCCAAGTTCAGTTTCTTTTTCCTTCTACTTCTTCTTCTTCTTTTCTCACCCTTCTTCGCTGTGATCGTCACCGCCTTGCCTACTTCAACTGCTGGGCTGAAGCTGCCTTCCTTGAATGCTACCATCAACAACGACAACAACTTCAATCAGAGCACAGCTGTCATCAGCCCCGTCTTATCACTACCACCACCACCACCACCACCACCTCAACAAAAACGTTCAGTTTTTCAGCCAATATCTTCATCATCACCATCATCACCACCACCTCTTGCGTTTGCTCGAATCGTCACCGGCTTCCGCCTGGAGGGCGACGAGAAGAGCATCACCGACCATGGACCGTATGATCACCCTTCAAAGCCCTGTTTGCCTTTTTATACACAAACTAAAAAATTCTCATTTTTTTCCCACAGAACCTACACCATCCAGGAGAACACCGACGTCACCTTCCGCCTCTTCGGCACCGACTTCACCGGCCAGCAGAACGGCTCCTTCCTGATCGGCTTCACCAATGACCCACCGACGCCCTCCTCCTCCTCCTCCTTGACCGACGGAGTTAACCCGGAAGCTGAACCGGAAGTGGAACCGGAAGAGTGCCACATTGCGCACGGCCGCGCCTTCACCGCCACCGTGGACAATCGCTACACTGCTCACGTCCACCTGGTTCAGCTGGCCGCCAACGAAGACGCCTACTTCCTCTGCTACTCGCTGCTGCAGCCTGGAGAGGAGCCCCCGACTAGCTCTTCGAAAGCGCAGTTTCGATATGCTGGAGCGGCCAGCTCCACCGAGGTGGGCGGCTCCAGCTGGCTGAAGATTAAATCTGAAGCTCCGCTGTTCCCCCTATGGCTGTCGCTGGTGATGATCGCCCTCCTCCTCACAATGTCCGGCCTCTTCTCGGGTCTTAATCTAGGCCTAATGGCGCTGGACAAAAACGAGCTGCAGGTGATTGAAAACTGCGGCACGGAGGATGAGAAATTCTGGGCGCGATCAATAGCGCCGGTTCGAGCTCGCGGCAACTACCTCCTCTGTACGCTGCTGCTCGGCAATGTCCTGGTCAACTCGACGCTGACCATCTTCATGGACGGCCTCACTTCCGGTGTACTGGCCGTCATCGTCTCCACGCTGGCCATCGTCGTCTTCGGGGAGATCATTCCGCAGGCGGCCTGCAGCAGACACGGCCTGGCCGTCGGCGCGAAGACCATCTACGTGACCTATCTCTTCATGTTCCTCACTTTTCCCCTGTCGCTGCCGATCTCCTGGATTTTGGACCGAATTTTGGGCGAGGAAATCGGCAACGTCTACGACCGAGAGCGACTGATGGAGTACATTCGCGTGACCAGCACCTATAATCACCTGCAGCAGGATGAGATGAAGGTACGGTGGAGTCGAGGAGTTTTTTTTCAAAATCTTTTCATTGATAAATTTTCTTATCAGATCATCTCCGGCGCCCTCCGCTTCCGCAACATCCGCGTCGCGGACATTATGACGCCCGCGGAGGACGTCTTTATGCTGCCGTACAGTACTGTGCTCAATTTCGAAACTTTAACAGCGATCAACAACTCCGGCTACTCGCGCATTCCAATCTACCTCGAAGAGCGAGACAAGGTAGTCGGCGTGCTGCACGTCAAGGACCTCGCCCTGGTGGACGCCGATCACGCCCTCCCGCTGAAGGTGGTCCTCGACTTCTATTCGCACCCCATTTTTACGGTTCTTGAAGATGTGACCCTCGATGTGGTGCTGAATGAGTTCAAGAGCGGCCGATCACATATGGCGCAGGTCAATCGAGTGGTGGACAGTGGGGCGGGCGGTGATCCCGTTTATGAATTTCTGGGCGTCGTCACGCTGGAGGACATCATCGAGGAGCTGCTGCAGGCGGAGATCAACGATGAGACCGATGTGATCTGTAAGTGACGGAAAAAGAGAGGATTTTTTAATTTTAGTTTTGACGGTCATCATTTTAAATCTCGACTTACCTTTGTTAACTTTTTTTTTCTTTTCAGCGGACAACCGCCGGAAGCAGAAGCGGAAGGAGGTGCAAAGTCAGCGGAGCTACCTCGATTTCATTCGCGACGGTTTCAAGGACAACCTGCACGCCTCAACATTGGCTGCACTCATGTGGTCATCAGTCCGCAGCTGGCGCTGGCCGCCTCACGGTTCCTCGCCTCTTGTAAGTGGGAATATTTTAGAGTTAAATTCTGCAAAATTCTCGATTCCATTTTTAATTCCATTAAATTCTAAAATTCTTTCTCCCCTCTTCTCTCCTCTTAGCCGTCGAGCCCTTCTCCAAGCACTACATCAGCGAGGAGGTCCTCAAAGTACTGCTCTCCCAGGACGACATCTACTACCAGGCCAAGGGACTGCTATCAAATCAACGAGGCGGAGGATCAACGACAGCAGCTTCAAATGGAGCTCGCTCTCTAAAGGAGATGTCCCCGGAAAATGTCCTCTACCGGCGAGGTCAGCCGGCCGATTACTTCATCATGATCCTCGAGGGATACGCCCGCGTGGTGGTCACCGAAGAGAACCAGGAGTACAGCGCCGGGCCCTTCTGCTACTTTGGCGTCAACGCCCTGATGATTGAGGAGATGGAGGAGGAGCGGTCGAAAGCTGAAAACAAACGGGCGGCGGCGGCGGTGAAGTGAACCGAAACGGAAGCGTTGGAGCAGTTCCAGACCAACCACCACCACTGAGCAGAGACGACCTTTACCGATGAGGAAGGTAAGGAAAAAGTCCCTCTCCTCCTCCTCCTTCATCGCCGACTTTTCCCTCTACTGCCCGGAGAAGGTCCTCTACCTGAAGGTCAGCCGGCCCCTCTACCGAACCGCCCTCCGCACCACCGCCATGGAACGGGAGCGGGAACGGGAGCGGGCGGCTATATCGTCGGAAAGTCGTGGAAAACGTCAGACTAAAAATGCCTTCTGGAATCTGCAACACCGCCCTCCAGCCCGATCATCTTCTCAGCCGCTGGCCAACAATAACAACCACAGTCACCGAAGAATGATAAAGAAGAGGCAATGGAAAGACTGTGGTGGTGGTGGTGGGCCTGATGGTGATCACCACCACAGCTCGAGTTAAATAGCTAATGGTTAAAAGCGGCTGCGCTCATCCTTTACTCTCTTTGTTGACACACAGCAGAAGTTGAACAGCGGACAAAGATTGTAGTGTCGTAGTGGTGGTAAAACAAAACCTGAAATAAATAAAACACATCTGATATATAATGCTCCTGTTTGCTATGTCTATCTCAGAAACTCGTTTCGTTTCGTTTCATGCTGTTTTGGTGGTGGTGGTGGTACTGTTCTACTAGGATGAGATTGTTGCTGTTGGGAAGATGAAGGTGGTGGTGGCGATGGTGAAGAAAAAGGTGTGTGGTCGTGCTCATGCAGATAATAATAATAAAATGTACGGAGAATTCACGAGGAAGGGCTCCTGTTGGAACAGAACAGAAGGAGCTGGTCATGCTCAAGTCATGACCAAATAAGTCGAAGTGTGCTGTTTGTGCTTGTGCCCATTTACAGCTGCATGGCCATCGCCTTGGCCTGTGCGCGCACCTTCATCTCGTACTCCTTGCGGTTGTTGCTGAAAAGAAAAAGAAACAAAAGAGTTAGCAAAAACTCCACCACCTAAAAAGGGCTAAGCACTCACTTGTAGCAGGTGTAGCGTCCGCCTGCGCCGGATCCTTGATGTTCGGATTGTCGAGCAGCTCCTGAATGCCCAGGAGAATCTGCTTGATGCTGAGGAGGACGCCAGTCCTTCTCCTCGTCCAGGATCGACAGACAGACGAGCCGAGGGAGATGTTCGGGTGGAAGAGCGGCGGCTCGAAGCGGCACTTGGGCGGCGCCGAGGGGTAGTCCTCCTTGAAGAACATCTCAGCTTGTAGATGCCGCCCTCCCCAGAGACCCTGCCGAGGAAGAAAAAGAACATCAATTTAAAATTTGACAAGATGAGGTGTGATCTTTAGGATGACAACAAATCAAAACAAACACTTACACCTTTCTTGCCGGGAATGGCACATTCCCACTCGGTGAGATTGTAGGTCGAGTCCGATTTTCGAACCGGACGAGCGGTGAATCCCTGAACACAAAGGAAAAACGTCAACTTTTTTTGGGTTTATTACCAGTCGCATCATCAGATCTACTACTCACAAAGGGTTGATCCTTTCCCAGGCTTTACGCTCCTCGCTCGATCGCAGAAGGGAGATGCTGGACATGATGGGGGGAAAATCAGAAGGTAGAATGAGAAAACAAAGTTGACGAGCTGTTGTTTTGTGTGTCTGATGACGCAGAAGATGATAACCGAAGGAGGAGGGGAGGAGATTGAGTGAATGAAAAAGAAACTGCTTCTGTTGTGATGAGCGAATGCAGAGAATTCAGATCTAGTGAAGAGGGGATTCCTTTTTGGTGGTGGGAATAAAAATAAACACGCTAAAATAAATAAAAAGATGGCGAACAAGTGGGCCCAGAGAAAGAGAGAGAGAGAGAGAGCGAGAGGGGAGAGGATTTTTCGAGAGAAAGAAAAAAACCGGGACACCTTTTGTTGTGCTTTCAGGTGCGCTCGCTCTCCGCTAGGGGAAAGTGAGCAGTCAGTCGAGAGAAGGGTTTCGCACGCCCCCCGCCAGTGCACGGGGTGCTGTAAAAAGCTTTTTGAAAATCGGCTACGACTTTAGGCGGCAAAGCCTAAGGTGAGCACAGCCAGCACAGCTCCCCTTTCCCAATTCACCCCTTTGCAATGTTTTACCTTTATGTTTGCAAAAAACACTTCAACTTGAAATGAAATCCCTATTTTTAATTCTGTACCTTCTTTCCAAATGGTCAGTACGGTACTTTAATTAAAATGAATGGGAAAAACCTGAAAAAAGCAGGGTACCTTTATTAAATCAATTGAAGTAATAAAAAAGCCCCTTTTTTTTTCAATTGCTCTTCAAAAAAAAAAATTTTGTATTTTAAATTGGGTGCTTTTCATTTTTCTTTCCTTTAGTGCACCCCCTTTTTCTTTCCCCTCTTCGTTTTTTTTTATATTTCAAATGAAAGCCAATTAAAGTAACTAATAAAGTATTACCGTACTGAACATAGTGTATTACTATTACTGAATTAACAAAGAAAAAAATAGAAAAGTTAAAACTTTTTTCCTGCGTCAGTCATTCTTCGATTGGCATCTATCTATCTTCTTATCAGTCAGAACAGAAAAAAGCTAGCAGTCTGCAACTGTCTAATTTGCTGTTCATTGACTTTGAAAAGCCAAAAAAACAAGAAAAAGTTTGTTTTTTCAAGTAACGCAGCAGCAGCAACAACAACATGGTCCTGAAGAAAGCTTTTAGTTTTCTTTTTTTGATTTTTTTTCTTTTATTGTTTGCAGTCAGAATCAAGCAGAAAATTAGCTCGATTGGTTTTTTATCTTTTTTTGCTTTTCTAGCTACTTTCAAGTGCCATCGTGATCACCACTGCCGCCCACCGCCACTAGAAAAAAACAAAAGTGAAGGGAAGAAACTTTCAACGACTCAAGTTAATCTAATTTTAAGAGGCCACTTCTTACACTTGCCTTTCTGCTTTCTTCTGTTGCCCTTTCTGATTGCTAATGACCACAACTGACTGACTGTTATCCAGAATTCGATAGTCAAAGAAAATAAACAAAAAGTTTTTTTTGTCAAATAATTTGGCCTTTATTTCAGCTTGTCAATGTTGACTTTGCAAGGCTACATCGATGTTTGTAACGCACTTAATTGTACTTTTATTATTATTACTGGCATTATCATTTGTTCAATTTGATGTACCTGATTTCAAATGCTACCAACTGCAAAATTTTCCTAAATCAGTCAAAGTTTAATAAAAGAGTTTTTTTTATACCCTTTAAAAATTTTTAATTTGATGATTTTGTTTTTGGTTAAAATAACACATTGATAAGAGTTGTCGTTAAAATAAACAATTTTTAAATTTTGTGAACAAAACATATTATTTAAAGTTAAAAAAAAGTTTAAAATCAATAAAAAACTTATTTTGAGTAAATTAGTGAACGGAAAACAGATTTTAAATGTGTCAAAACACATAAACCCTAGATACTTTTTGACAAAAAAGTTGTTTTTAAACAAAAATAAATAGTTTTTAGATATCATAAACGTAAAACTTTTAGCGGTTCAAATGTTGATCATTACCAATGACAATAAATTTAAAAAGTTTGAACACGTTTCTAGGAAAATAATGAGTTTTTATTGTCAATTAAATTTAATCATGAGATAAATCACACTTTGATTTAAGAAAAAGTAATTTTAATTCAAAATAAAAAATCACAAGGCACAATCTGGTACAAGTACACTTTGGGCATGACAACAACAAAAAAAACTTTTTTGTCATATATAAACAGACAAACTTTTGCTGTTTTTTTTCCGGTCGCCCATTTTACATTGAATAAAATTAAAACTTTAAAACGATTATTATCAAGTATGGCTGCTCATGCTATTGACCAATTGACTACGGCCATTTGGAAATTTGCTGTTAATTTCTTTGGCAATTTGCTCACCCACCTTTCCGTCTTCTATTTTGACCTTGACCCGATCAAGGACCTAGGCACAGGAAACTCAGTGGCCGACATTGAAAAACTTTACTCTACAAATCCTCAATCTCAACTAAAAGATTACGGCTTGTTCCCCACTCCCTTCAACCTCTACTACCTAATCCCACTGCTGTGCGCCCTGGCCATTGATTTTGACAGCCTTTTTCTGGTAGTCGTACAGTACGGCGGCCGGTACAATGCCAGCGGCATGCCTGAACTTTTCACCCATCGAATCGCCCCGCAGGCCTACTGGGACCTCTCTGATGTCATCTACAACACCGGAATTGCCATTCAAATGGTCACCTTCACTACGCTCACCTTTCACCCGCAGGTGCCCAGTGGCAGGTTGATGTGGGCAGTGAGGTGCAGAAAAGCGGAGCAAACGAGGATCTTTTGCGGTAGAAAATGTAAAGTTTTAATTTAAGAAAAAAATTTTGGAAATGAGGAGAATTTAGTTCAATTTTTTTAACTTGGATTTAGTTTGGCCACAACGAGAGATCGGACCGGATTCTGCAATTTCGCAAACAAATTAGAGCCACCTTTTCAGTGTTGATGGTTGTTCTTTTCTTTCAAGTGACTGGATACTTTATGGCAATGCATCTGCTCAAGGGTGACCTGCTCACAACCCGAAACATCATTTTTACCATTTTTATGCCGTTTTTTGGTTTTTACTGCTCTTACGGTATGCTTTTGATTTTGGTAAACTGGAAAAAAAACTTAAATCATTTTTTTGCATTGCATTTTAGCCGACGCGAGCATTGTTTTTTACTTTTTTCTTGTGGCTCGGTATTTTCGCATCAAACAGCAGTTTAAAATTAAAAAGTTTAACCGTTTGCTGGTAGAAGTGGAACATGTCAGAGCTCAAAAGTACGTCGGTAGTATTGAAAATAGGACAGCAAGAGTGTGGCGACAATTTGCCGCCCTTAACCAAGAGGTCCTCGCCCTGTACCAGGACCTGAAAGTGTTCAGCAGTTTTCTGGCGCCCCCTGTTGACCAACTACTTTGGCGGTTACATTGTGCTGATCTGCTTCATGAGCTACGCTTTTAGCGAGACTTTTTTTTTTGAAAAAAAATCTCGCTTTTAATCTCGTCTGTTTGCTTCTGTCTTGACGTGTGTTTCAAAAATATTCCCCCCACCTTTTCTCAAACTTGGCACAAAAATCACATTAATTCAAAAAAAAATTGGCGAAAAAATTAGGCGTACGAAGGGCCCCGGGTCCAGGCCCCCAAAAACCAAAAAAAAAACAGTGGAAGGTCCGAAGAGGAAACGCGGGCAGTAGCAACGTGGGGCAAAAGATACTCGGGTGTTTACCCCCTGACAGGCTGCGGAGAGAGAGAAGAGAGGACCCTGCACCAAAAATGTAGCGCCTGCTGCTGAGCAAATGAACATTACGGGGCCCCTTTGAGGGGCTACCTTCCCTTCGAGGAGGGGGAATTTTTTTTTTTTCTTTACACTAAATTTTTTTTTTCTGCACGCCTCAAAAATTTGGGGCTGTTGGGGCTTTACCCTGTTCTTCCGTCACAGGGCCCCGGGAACGGCGGGGCCCCAGGGAAAAGGAATTTTCATGTCAGTCCATCAAGTTCCATAAAAAGTTTTTAATTTACGTTCCGGCTAGGTTTGATTTTACTTACCATGCATTCCCCCCCAGTATTTCAAGTTTTTCCACGGGGCACACACTGGGGCGAGGGCACCTTGTAAAATTTAAAAATTCCCTGCCCCAGGCCCGCGACGAACCCCAGCGGGGGCCCAGCGGGGAAATTTAAGTGTACAAGCGATGTGGGACCCCCCTTTAAAGATTGTGTCTGTTAGCGGGGACGCCTACAATTGCGAGGTTGATGTGTTACCCTGTAATTCCCTCCTTGGGGCCCCGACGAAACGGAGGGCCCAGAGCGGAATTTTTCAGGTCAGCACATCAAGATTCGCGTAAAAAAGTTTTTAATCTTGCGTTACAGGCTAAAGCGCTGGGGTTTTACGTGACTTGCCTTTCATTTTCCCCCCACGAATTTCAAATTCCCCCCAGTGCACGCAAAAACCCCCAAAATCCCAGGGGGCACCAAAAAAGGGTCGTGTGTCCGGCTTCCAGACTTCCCCCCCCTTTTTCTTTTGGGGCATACGGGCCCAAAAAAGTTTTTCTTTTTTTCAGCTTTTGGGTTCCCCTTTATTAAAGGAATTACCCTTTAGGGCCTAAAAAAGTCCAACAAATTTTTTAAATTGCACATCTCAGTGCCGTTTGCCTTTGTACCAAAAGCCGGTGTTTTTCAGGGTTTTTTTGGTCAAAAAATACCCCTCATTTTGGGGTTTTTTGTTTAAAGTTAAAATTTTAAAAAAACCTTTTTTTTTTTTTCGCTCGAAAAATTTTCGAACCACTGCGGCACTAAACTGGTTTTTGTTTGGGCAAGCGTAATTTTCAAAAAAATTTTTTAAAATGTGCTGAAAAGGAATTTAAAATTTTGTTACTTTATTTATTGTTTTTTTGAGCTTTTTCTCTTTATCAATTTTTTATAAAAATTTTTAAAAAAAATTTCAAAACGTTTTTGGGTAGAAATTAAAAAATTAACTTTTTTTAAAAAATTTTGTGTTTAATTCTTTAAAAAAAATTTTTGAAAAATTTTTTTTAATTTTAAAAAAATTCAAAAAAAAATTGTTAATTAAACAACAAGTTTTTGTTTTTTAATGTTTATTTTGAATTTTTTTTTCACTAACGGCTGCCTTTTTAAAAATGTAAAAAAAATGTTTACCTTTTTTTTTTGCAAAAAATTTTTTTTAATCTTTTTTCAACTTTACGTTGTAACAAATTAATTTAAAAACAAGTAAGTTTTTGGGGGTTTTAAAAAATTTATTTTTAAAAAGCAACAAAAAAACAAATTTTTTTTTATTTGTAAAAAAATTTTTTTTTAAAAAAAAAATTTTAATTTTTTTTTCAAAAACCTTTTGGAAAAACAACAAAAATTATATTTTTAAAAGTACTTTTTTTTTCACAAAAACAAATTAAAAAAAAAAAAAAAATTAAAAACCAAGCCCATAAAATTCCTTAAACTTTATTTTTGGCTAAATCCTTCTTTTTTGGCAAAAAGGAAAAAAATGGGAAAACAAATTTAATGCTTTTTTTTTCCTTGCTTTTTTCCCCCTAAACTTTGCCTTAATTCTGAAATGGGAGTGTGTGTTTTGAGAAAGGGAAATTTCCCCTCCATTGGCAAAAATAAAATTTCTCAGGGAAACACATTTTCTTTACTCACCAAAAACATAATGAAAAAACCCATTTAAATAATTTTTTCATAAATTTTCCCCCTTCCCCGCATTTTCCCCGCGCACATTTTGTAGTAGTAGTAGTTTTTTTTTACCCCGGGGAAGCCCCCACCCCACTACTCAATTTTCGACGAAAACAAGCAAACAAAATGTTTTTTTTTTGTCGGTTTTGGGCTCTCCCCTTTTCCCTCCTCCCCTCTTCTCCTCTCCCCTCTCTCCCCTCTCTCTCTCTCCTCTCTCTCTTTTCCCTCTTCTCTCTCTCTCCCCCCTCCTCTCTCCCTCTCTCCTCTCTCTCCCCTCTTAGTTGTTTTTTTTGTTTTACCCCAAAAAAATTTTCCTGGTTC
>JAMZRA010000006.1:3586919-3839933 GCA_024499935.1 Tyrophagus putrescentiae | reverse complement strand
TCATCAAAAAACAAAAAATATTGGCAAATCAATTTAGTTTTTTACTTGTTTTTTGCAAATTTAAAATTGCATTTAAAATTAACAAAAAGTGCAGTAGTTTAAAATAAAATAATGCATTTAGTTAATATAAATTATTTTGTAAGATAACTTTTGTTAAATCATATTTTTAGTATTGCTGTTTGTTGCAAATTTTTAAATAGTTTTAGTAAATGCAATTATTATAATTTATGCTTTGACATATACTATTTTTTATTCATCAATGTTTGATTGCACTTAAAACTTTTATAAAGTTAAAAAATAAAATGTTAAAAAAGTTTGCTAAACAAATAGTATGATAAACTAAATAAAAATATTTATTGAAATGCTAATTTGTTGTTTGCAGCCAAAGTAGCAACACAGTTTAAGTAACCAAAATTAAAGAAAAAATTAGTTGACAAATTTGTACACAAAGGCACACAAAACAATTTATTTTTTAATTTTAAACTAGTTACAAATTAACAAAAAACAACAATTTAAAAATCTACAAAAAATTTTGTTAAATTGAATTTGAATTTAACTTTAATATTAAATTTATTCACCAAAAAGAATACAATGTGTGAGTAAATTGGTGCAGTATTAGTGAGCAAAAAGACAAAAAAATTAAAAAACAAAAAACAAATTTGCAGTTTGCAAGTTTGCCAAAAACTTAATTGAAATTTGGATGCATAGCAAAAAATAAAAAATGCAAAAAAAATTGTAAAAAATTTTTATAGCACTAAAAGTTAACCAATTTTTAGAGTCTAAAAACGACAACAGAACTAGTTTTTAAAAAACGGGATTGCCCACAATTTAATTTAATTTTTTCAAAATAATATAATAAAGAAACCGTACTAAATTAGTAAAAAGAAAAAGTTTGACAAAATTGCTAAAACTGGAAAAAATAAGTAAATGAAAAAGCCAAGTTTGACCCAAGAGTTCTTACGAAAACAAAATTTAAATAAATTCACTGAAATGTTGTTCACTTGCTTGAATTAAATTTTAAACTTAGCTAAGTTTAAGTGGTATATGACAAAACACTTGTAGGTTTTTCTGACTAAAACGAGAGGAAAGTTGTGTGCACTTGTAAAATGCTAATTTAAAACTTTAGTCGTGCATAGACACTGCAAACACTGCAGCTCTGTGTTTGGCTCTGTATTGATTTAGTGAGAATAGAGAAGCTTAATAAAAATGTGACTGTACCTGAATAAACACTTTATTTGCTGGAACTGACAACCGCGCAAATAAAAGCGCCATAAATAATAACTTTGATAAACAGAACAAAAAACTGGTGGTGGTAGTGGTGATGGTGGTTTTAACAGTAGTAGAAAAGTGCAAGTGTATAAAAATACACAATGCACACACTTTCATTTTTACAACACTGCTCAATGACGTAAAGAGTTTTAATTAAAAGCCTAATTAAAAAAAGAAAACGCTCAATGTTGTTTGTCAACAAGGAAAAACTTTTCCTGTAAAAAAGGATTCAACAACTTCACAAACACTAGTTTAAAAGATACTCAAAATAAACAGAAAAAAGGTCAAATAAAGAAGTAACTACTAGTTCACTTACAAATTAAACTGACGGAGAGATTCAAAAGGCAAAAGGATGAACACTGCAGTGATGAGGACAAAAAATGTTGAAATGTGAAACTTGAATAGGATGTTGATTACGATTTTTTTCAAGTACTTTTTTAAACTGTTGTTGAAAAGCTTAAGAGCTTGAAAAAAAGAAAGTTGCTTGCCTACTGTTGCATACTAGTGAGTCAATCAAACAAACAAAAAATAATAAAAAAAAGTTACAAAAGAGCATTAGAGGACTAGTGGAGACCGTCGTCAACAATCACCGTAAAATGATTGTGACTTTTCACTGACATTCACATTCACTTTCATTTGCACACACACACACACACACGCACACACTGACTCACAAATGCACTAAAAACAAATGTCGGTGATGTTGATGCTTATGGTGAGCATTCAAGTTCAGTACGGCACCACCACACTACCACCAAGCAAATGACTTCCACTCGAAGAAGACTCGAACGTTGCTGTCACTACTGTCACTGCTGCCGCTGCTGCTGCAGATGGCGATAAGAAACAACGATAGACTAGAACGGAGAAAAGCGAAGAAAACAGCAAAGAGAACGAAAACTGCTAAAGGTTGATTTTGAGCAATTACTTAACCTTGAGACTGCTGCTGCTGCCAATGCTGATGATGATGATGATGATGATGACTAAATACAAAAAACTGATGCTGACTGCAATGTGTGTGTGTGTGTGAGTGTTTGTTTGTGTGTTTGAATTAGCAGCTGTGGTGAATTAGACCTTTAGCACTGAAGAAAGCAACAGCAGACTGTGTGTAATTCACCGGCGAAAACGCCGCCGCCGCCGCCAAATCAGTCAATCAACATCAGCAGGAACGTCCTGCACTAACAACAGAACGTGGTCGGAAAAAGCAAGTGCACCGCTCTAGAAAAAATACCCCAAAAATTGCAACACAGTGGTGTGGACGTATCGCTAAAACACTAACCGGTGCTAAAATGCCTAAATTAATACATTACGAGTACGACTTGCACTGAAGTTGCCGCTGTAAACAGCTGCCACTACTCAACATTGAAGGAATAGAAGGAAAGAAAGTGAGACAGACAAAAACTGACAGCAAACAAATGAGTACAAAAAAGAAAAAGAAGAAGAAGAAGGTAATGAGCGTCGCCAATTGAAAAACACTCAAGAGCGCGCAGTTGTTTTTGTTTTTTAGCAGACGACTGTACAGAGTTGGCAAAAAACGGAGTAAACAGTAAAGATGATGATGATGACGGAAATAAAAAAAATGCTGCTGCCTACTAATAAAAAGAAGAAGAAAAAGAAGTAATCAGCAGTCTCAATTTCATCTTTCCACCGCTATTGCCGCCATTGAAAGAAACGATGTGAGCACTTGGAGGTTTTTTATTTGAAAGAATATATCTAAAAAGAGGGAATCAACAAAAGAAACCAAAAACTACAGTTTTTTTGTTCTTTGTACACATAAGCAAAAAAAAAAAATAAAGAAGAAAAAAAAATACTTATAGTTTGTAATTTATTTTTTCTTTATCAAGAGCATAAAAAATCAACAAAAATGTATCACGAATTGCATTAAGATTTTTGTATTAAGAGGAAAATTAATAAAAAGTCTAAATAAATCTTTTTATTCAAGACATTTTACAACAATCAAGCTTATTTCCTTTTTGCATTAGAAATAGCTGACTTCACTTGACTTAACAAACTGAGACGACATATGTTAATGAAAAAACGATGATATTGAACTATAAAAGAAATAGAAGAAAAAAAGACTTTCCCTTTCTCCTGATTGGGCACACAGCAGCAGCACCAGCAACACCAGCAGCACACACACTTATTGTTAATCAAAAAAGACACTAAACAAGCAACACGTGATTGTTACGCAGTAGTTAATCAAAAGTGAGGAAATAAAGAGAGAGAGAGAGAGCTTTAAAACAAAATCTAGTACACTCTGTTTAATGCATTTACGATCACCACACACTCACAAAGTCATCAAATCAGCCGACAGAAAGTGAGAGAGAGAGAGTAGATGTATAAATATTTACGTATTAGTTTGAATGATATGCACACACACACACACACACACACACTGGCACACATACGGGCGAATAGAAAAGAGGAGAAGGAAAAGAAGAGGGTGAGAGTACTTTACTGACACTGAAAGCGACGCTAAATATAAAACACAGGCTCACTGTTTGCTGATAAGTGGCAGCGGGGAAAGCTGTGGCTGCTGCTGCTTTTGCTAGCTCGATGATGAGGAACAAAAACCAAAAGTGAAACCAAAATACACACTAATACTAATACTAATATCATTATCACCACCACCACCACCACCATTGCCATCATTATCATCTGAAGCTGTCAATCTAAGCGAGGAGTTTTCAGTTTTACTGCTTGTTTTTTGCAGCTTTTTTCTGTTGTCACCGTCGCCCAGCTTGCCCAGCTGGCTTCACAAACAAACAGACAAAAAACAAAAGAAGAAAAAGAAAAAACTAAAAAATGTGCAAATAAACAGCTGCGTACACAGCAGCAGCAGCAGCAGCACTAAATCATCCTCATTTTTGTGTGGTTGCTGCTCAACTAGCACTAAAGTTTAGTGACTAAACACTAAAAAAACTCCACTAAACGCCCTTGCAAAGTTTCCACTATCTTCCATCAAAATGTGTGATAATGTATATGGGCACTAAAGTGTAAAATTTAAAATTGTTTACCTTTTTTCCTCCTGTGCAGAAGAGTTGTCGGAAAGAGTGCTTGTTGTTGTGCTCCTGCTGATAGTGATGGTGATGATGCTGAAGTGTGTTGTTGAAGTGTTGAGGAGGCAAATTAAATATATTCAATGTTGTGGTGGCAGAAATGAAGGAAAAAGAAGATGTAATTGCACTGGTTATCATTTGCTGATCACCCAAATCATGAGCACATATGTGAGGAAAGACTCTTTAGTGGTAGAGTTAAAAAATTTTGAACTTTACACACACACACACACACACGCAAATTCAATTTTAGTGTTGCATAACAGCACACAATGCTGGTACTTGAAGTTTTGTTTTAGAGATAGGAATTATCTGACAACAGAAAAAAGGAAGAGTAAAGTTGTCTTCTTAAACGTTGACGTGTGCTTTGTTGTTTCCGATTTTCCGTCCTTTTTTTGTCTGTTAATTAATTAGAACTGAAGGAAAAAAGAAAGAAGAGGAGGAGAAAAAGAAAAAGAAAAGCTTAGAAAGCTCTCTTCTCTCAGCGTATGCTAATTTCCAATGGGACGTTGCTTTTAATGCTAAAGAAGTGAAGAAAAAAAAGAAAAAACGCAAATTAGTGATGAGATTAGGCAAAAGTAAAGTAAAGTAATGCAAAAAACAAATAGTAATTAGGTGAGAGAAAGTAGTGAAATGGAAAAAAGGCAAACAAAAAGTGGCAACTACTACTACTTGGCGCCTGAAACAAAAGCGGTAGGCTAGGAAAAGTTGTTGCAGATTTGAACAACTTGAAAAAAGTCTTTTGAGCACAAAAAAAACTCCAGGAAGTGGCTGCTAGAAGAACTCAACAAGAACTTGACAACTTTAGTGCCAACTAACAGCAAAAAAATGTGAATAAATTAATGAACGAATAAAATTATCAAAACACAGAAAACAAAGCGAGTCACATTAAGCCAGACCGCTCATTCAGCCGCTGCTGAGTTAAGTGATTTCAGTCAGTGCACTCAGCAAAATGGCTTTTAAATGTGCTTTTTTGTGAATATGAATATTCTTCTGCACTGCTTTTCAGTTTACTGTTTTTGTGTGTATGATTTTTTTTCAGAATGCAAACAAATGAGTTTAGGTCCACTGACTGACTGAATGACTGTGAGTGCACTAGGAATGCTTGTGTGTGTTTAGTGCTTTTGAAATTGTCAGTGTGACATGCTTAAACCTGTCTGCTGAACTGATCAAAAAGATGAGAAGAAAAACGGGGAAAATAGTTTGGTGTTTGTATGTGTGTGTGTGTATGTTAATTAATCAAACACAGACCAACAGACAGACAGAGAGACACATTCAGTTACTTGAAAGGATAATGACTAATTCCGCAGTCGGCTGTTGGCTAATGATGGCTAATAGAGAGAGAGAGAGAGAGAGAGAGAGAGAGAGAGAGAGAGAGAGAGAGAGAGAGAGAGAGAGAGAGAGAGCAGAGAGAACTCTGAATTCAAAGTGCAAGTACTCGGTGCTGCTGCTGCTAATGGTGTGAGGCCCTGTGGATTAGTCTGCTACTCTCACACTTTCACTTTAGCCTTATTTGGGCGTAATTAGTACTTTGTTGTAATTTAGTGTTTCTCCTTTTATGAATGTGTGTGTGTGAGTGTGTGTGTAGCAGGGTACAAAAATGTGCCAACTTTTTGTGCAGCCGGCTAATTTTTTGCAACAGAAACCTTTCATTCAGAAGTGCACTCAACAGCGTAGTTGCAAGTATGTGCAAGTATAAGGACTCTAGCAGCTAATTTCTCAACTTTTTTTTGTAAATGTTTGTCACTCTGCTTCCTCTTTTGATGGCATTAAATTAGCAGTACAACTTTTTTAGTTTTTCTCAATTTGCCTAGCTGACAGTTTCCAGTCTGACTGACTAGCTGACTGAGTGAATGAAAAAAACTTTAATGGGCCATTAACATTTTAAAAATAACAACTGTTATTTGGTTTTTGTTTATGTTGTACATTAGCACCAGCCTTTCACTGTATTGAGCAAACAAAAAACGCATAAAGTAGAAATTTCCTCGTAATGCCGCAACAGTCGTAAACGTTATTTCATTAGTGACTCAAAAAACAATATTTTCATTTCAATATTTCACGCTCGTGTTGTTCAGTGAAATCTGTCTTTTTCCGGGCAACTTTCTATCTATTGTTTTTTTGGATAGTAGTAAACTTGTGTCTTTTTTCTTACTTTTGTTCTCTCTTTCTCTCTCTCACCCATTCCTGAAACCCAATTTTACGTTTGCCGTTTTTTCATCTCTACTGATGTCAATTTCCACCACCACTACTACCTTTCACGCACTGGGGAATAGTTGACTTGAAGAGAAATGGTTGTTCTACAAAACTGTACAAGCAGGATACTCTACTTCACTTCACTTTACTTCACTTCAGCAACTCAATTCACTGCAGTCACTACACACACAAAAAACGAATTTTCAGGCAAAGAAAAAGGTGAAGATGCTGAACTGTCAGTGAGTCAGTCAGTTTGCAGTCTAACTTGATTTTCGTCACCATTCCCACTGCCAAAGAGTGCCTAAAAGGGACCTGTCAATAAACAGCAAGAATGAAAGAATGAAGTGGTAGAAAGCAGAAAAAAGAGTCAAAATTGACAGGCAAAAGTGGCAACTGTCGATAACAACAGCAGTTGATGCTGCTGTTTTTGCTTCTTTGCCGTACATTTTTTGTTTATCATTTTTTCCTTATGTAGTAAACGTTTCTTTTCAATTAGATTTCTCTTGCCAGGCAATTAACTGTGACAATTTGTATAAAAAATAGAGGTTTTTTACAAGTTAATAAAAAAGGGCAACTAAAATGCACTTTGTTTTTGTTTTATTGAAAAAGTTTTTGTATTAGTTTTTAACTTCCGCTACAAATCAATCACTGGTCAAGTAGTTTTGTACCTGCAAGAGTAGTTTGATTGAAAAAAATACTCTTGTGTATTACATTACTAAATGCAAATCAGAGCAACTGTAAACAAACAAACAAAAGAAAAATGAAATACATTTGATATTGGGCTCTGTGCAAACTACTTAGTGCAATAAAAAAAATATTTTATTCTTATTACTTTTCAAATTAGCTGTAATGAGTAGATATTCTGTTACATTAAAATCTATCGTTTCTTTATTTTAACTAAAAATAATATCGTTGTTTGTAAACAAAAAAAAGTACATAAACAACTAAAACGGCAACTACTTTATTTAACATTTTATGAGCCCATTTAAATTAACGGCTGTAATTGCAATGGCAGCAAATGAACAATTGACTCAAAGAAGCTACCGTATTGCCAATTTCTCCATTGTCTCTTTTTCCTTTCTTTTAAGTCTTGTAATAATCACAACTGTGAGAGCAACATTTGTGCTCCAATGCTGGTGTAAATGCTGAAAGAGGGGGAGGAGGAAAAAAACAAAGTCTCCAAGTTTTTCTGTGGTTTGCCAAACAACAGAGAAGGCAAGGCAGCAGCAGCAGCAAAAGCCGCCACCGGAGAAAAAGCTGTACAACTCACCCTCTTGAGGATTGATTGTAGAATTAAACTTTTCCTTTGTCTGCTGCTGTTACTTTTGCTACTTTTGCTTCACTCTGCTTCAAAGCTAGCCTTCTCCTCCTCGTCTCTGCTAAATGACTTTTTTGAAGCTCATTTCAGCTTTAAATGAGCAGGGAATGGGAGAAAGGGAATGAGAGAGAGAGAGAGTAGAGAAAGAACGAGAAAAAGAGAATTCTCTTCGATCGTCTAGTTTGATAGTTTGCCAGCAGAGAGTCAGACGGACAGACAATGAGACGGGCTAATTTCAGCGAATGAGAAAGAAAGAGAGAGAGAGAAAGTTGTACATTGGCAACTAAGCTTCCAGCAGCAGCAGGCTTGAGAAGAGGGTAATTACGAGGACAACGACGACTACCACTACCACAGCTAAAGTTTTCTTGAACTGACGTTTGCCATTACACATACACACACTTTCCCATTCTACTGCCGTTTCATTTCATTTATTTTCCCTTTGCGCAATTCAGAGAGAGAGAGAGAGAGAGAGAGAGAGAGAGAGAGACGAGAAAAGCTGTTCAGTTCGGCTGCTTTTCTTTTCCACTTTTCAGCCTCAACAGAAGCTGGACTATAAAACAACGACCAATGCAGACAGACACTGACACAGACACAGGACAGGCATTGGCGGCAATTAGGACATGGTAATTATAAATTGAGGCATTAATGCAGGGCAACTTTGGCAGCATCGGCAGCAGAAGGCGATGGCCAATGGCCAACTAGCCGGACTAAAAGATTGGCTGCCTGAAAGAGCGAAGAAAGAAGAAAGAGAGAAGAGAGAGAGAGAGAAAGAGAGAGAGAGTGGGTGGTCGAGTTAAAAGGGAAAAAGGAAAAACATCACTTTCTGCTGATTAGAAAATTTTTCCTCTCTCTTTTCTTCTTCCACTCACTCACTCACTCACTCACCACTTTGCCAATTAACAGCTCTAGCAGAAAAAGAGACTTTTTTCAGTTTGTATCTTCCGCTCGGTGGTGGTGGTGGTGGTGGTTTTGGTGATCACTAATCACGACACCACCACCAACACACCAACACACAACTGCTTTCGGGAAAGTGGTGACGGTGGCGGTCGGTCGCATGTATAAAACATTGCCCGATTTTTGTTGTTGCTGAAAGAAGCTCACTCTCTGAACTCACTGAACAGCAGCAGCAGCAAAAAGTCAGTCAGTCAGTCCGTTTTTGAAGCCCACCGAAGCAGCAGCAGCAGCAAACGGAAAAAAAAGAAAAAACAGCAAACTTTTTGCTGCCGCAGTTTGCCGTTCAAGGAGAAAATTATATGATAAATTATTTAGTAGCAGCAGCAACTCGGAGTTGTGGTGGTGATAGTGGTGGTGGGGAACAGGAAAAAAAGTGTGGCCTGCCTAAACAAACCAATAGCCTAGCCACCACCAGTGCCACCAAAATGAAAAGAAGAAGAAGAAAAAGAAGAAGAAGAGAAGACACCGACGTCAACGACGACAACGGCGACTCCGTTGCCGCTGATAAGGCTAATGAACAGAAAAACAGTGTTTGGCGAAAAAAGAGAGAGAATGTGCGCAAATAAAATCTCATGAAACTGATTGCAACAAAAGGCAAGCGAGCGAGCAAGCAAGCGAACAAACAAGCAAAAAAAGTTGGCCGCAAAAAACCAAAAAATGAGAGCGGACAATGGCAGAAAGGACAACGACGACTGATGATTGTGTTTTTTCTCCTCCTCTTCCTCTTCTTTTTGGGTAGACTTTTTTCAAAGTCATGTTCACAATGTTACTCTGCTTTTTTCATTTTTTCCATTTGTTTGATGTTATTTATTTGCTGTTGATTGTTTCCCCTTCTACTTTGTCCATCTATTAAATGTGCAAACAAATTGGTAACCGGGCAAACAGAACATTCAGTGATAAATTAAACAATTTTTTTTATTAAAAATGTTGCAACTTTTGCTTTTTTATTTAAAAATTGATGTTTACGTTCATTTTGGCTACATCCTAGCACACTTGTTATTAGAATTTTAAGCTGCAAGATAAAAAATAACCGACACACGCACACATTTTATTCCTTGCAAAAAAATGCTGGAAGGCATCATAACCAGCCCGAACATAAGCTTCTTTAATTTATTTTTTGTTGCCAAATTTTAAAAAGCGTCATAATTGCTCTACTTTATTTTTTAGCGTTTAATTTAATATTTATTAATGCTAAATACGCTGGCGCGCGCGGTAGTGCAATTCAAGTACAGGCAAGTACTTTGTATACTAAATAAAAAAGCAGAAAAACAGCAACGACAAATGGAACGGAAGGAACGGCACGGAAATGAGGGAAATGGTAATCGAAAAGAAATGCAATCGGTAGTCTAGCGCTGACCTTACCGTCTACTAACTGCTACGATTGGAGCTAAAAAAAGAAGAGGAGAAAAAGTGCAGCCACTTTTTTACTTGCTTCTCTTGTGTTTCAGGAATTGACCAAAACCTACTCATTTAGTACCTGTACAGAGTACCTGAAAGCTTGAGTTTTTCCTATCAAATCAAAACATTCTCTTCTACTTTTGTCGTTAGTAAGAAGAAAAGGAGCAGGAAGAAGAGGCAAACGATGTTTATGATCATCATCATCATCATCAACAACAACAACAACATCAACGTCAACTCCACATGGACAAGTGCAAAATCAGAAATGAAGAAAAAAGGTCCGTTTTCTCTGACTTTCTTTTTCTTTTTCTCTTTTTCTTTTTCTCCATAAGCCAAATAAACCACGATCCCAAAGGGACAATATTTTCTAGCTACCAAAGTCTGTGTATAGCATTTAAGTTTGAAGCGGAAGAAGCAGATAAAGCAGATACGTTAATAAAGGCAAAAAATATACTGTTTGTCAGACATTAAGATGTTGGTTCTCTATTTATTATGCTTAGGTTCAAAATGAAACATTCATGATGCTCTCCACTTGCTGCTGCTAACCATAAAAATTTGTTGTTTTTTTCCAGTCATTTTTTTGTAAAAAGGTCACCTCAACAGAAAGTTTAAATGCAAAAAAACTGTGTTTTGCATTTCCGCCTCCGATCAATGAACTGAAGTGAACATAAATTTGGTCAAAAAAGGCCAAGTACTTTTTGTCTGGCCGTTCAAATACTGACTGCCTGGTAGAGGGAATGCAAAGAATGCAATGCAGTGAAACAAAAAAATGGAGCGGATAAATGAGCTGCTGAAAGTGAAATTTCCTTTGCCTGCTGCTGTTGCTGCTGTTTGTCTGTTTTTTCTTTCTTGCACAGCTTTTATTTCTGAACTAACGAATAAGTTAGCGTTACTGCTGCTGCTGCTGCTGCTGTTGCTGGGTTAACAGTCACTAAAATAAGGGCACAAAAGTATCGTCTCCTCGTCTCCTTTGACTTACGCAAAGCGCTAAATGTACGGCCGAAAAAAATCTTGTTGCTAGTAACTTGCACTGCAACGCTGATTATGCATTCCAAACCAGTCGCTTTCTTGCACTACCACCACCACCACCACCACCACCACCACCGCCACTTTCTGCAGACTTTTGGCCTGAAGTTTGTCTGTCTGACTTAGAATAAATGAATGAATGAGGGAAAGAATGAGTGAATGAGTGTGCCTGACGGTATTGGCAAATGATTTGTAGTAAAGAGAAAAAGAAGCGGCAAAAAAAGATGCCAAAAAAGTGTCAATGGCAGAAATGACGGCGGCGGCAAGCAGACTGTTCTAGTTGACAAAAAAAGTGTTTTTTCAGACAATTTTAAAGAAAGATTGAAAAAATGACAACTATAAAAAGATGCAAAACGTTTATGAAAAGCTCATATTTATCCTTTTTTCTTCTTTTTCTCTCTTTTTTCAACTACCTAAAAAACCGGACATTGTCGGAAATAAAAAAAAAAGGAAGAGAAGAAGGAGAAAGAAAAGGAAGAAAAAAGGCATTTTGTTGACAATGTAAAAAATTTTAAAACTTAGTAAACTATCTTTAACCGACACTGGTGTTGTCATTCCAAAAAATTCAAAAACGGAAAAAAGTATTGTGTCAAAGTGCAGCAGCAGTTAATAAATAAAATGGCGGCACTGTTAGCTATCACCAGCCAGTACAAGAGAAAAGTATGTGAGAAAAAATACTTTGTCATCCGCCGGACACACTAGGCACTACACTTCATTTGGAATTCAAAGCCACCAGCCACCGAGGCAGACCAAACGACTGACTGACTGTTGCTGTTGCTGCTGTTGCTGCTGTATTTGGGCACCGGGCCTGTTTTGCACAAAAAAGCCCAAAAAAGCAAAAAATGCTACTAAAAAAATACCATTCTGTCTGATGGCAACGACAGCAGCTGCAACAGCAGCAGCAGCAACAACCAAAGAGCCGAGAATAGGCTGCCTTCATTTCATAATAACTTTGTCTCCCACTCCTTTCCCTTTACACACACACACACTAAATCATTGAAGCGTAAAGTGGTGGCACCGAAGGGAAAAAGTAGACAAAGTAGAAACGATGATGATGTCTATACATAACTGTCTGCTGCTGTTTGAGCTGCTGCTGCAGCACTTTTACCCATTCAGTCGCAGGAAAAAAAATGAGTAAAATTAGCCACTTTAGCAGAGAAAAAGAACAAAAAGCGCTTTCTTGGTATTACTTGTTCATTCTTTCTAATTGTGAATGCTCGATGCTTTCCTTCGCATCACATCGCTGAACCGATTCGTGCAAGCAAAGTACAGATTGAGAAGAGAGAGAGAAGAGAGAGAGAGAGAGAGAGAGAGAAAGTGAGAGAGAGAAAAGAGAGAAATTTTAGTTACTTTAGTGACATTGTAACGAGTGGATGTTCTTTTTGTTCGCTCTCTCTCTTTCTCTCTTTTTCTTTCTCTGTATTTGATAGCGGAGGTGACAAAAGCGGTTTCTTTTTGCCGCTGCTGTCGTTCTTGTGTTCAACACTAGGCGTGAAGTACTGTGCAGCTGTACAACTCAAACGTTAATAGTTGATGCAGCAAATCGCAAAGACAAAAAAAGAGAGACATTCTTCCAAAGAGAGTAGGAAAAAACTTGCTCTTTTCTCTGAAGTGGTAGTGGTGTGTGCTTGAGCAAAAATTTGCCTCCTTTTTCAACGATTCGCCGATTCCCAGCTACACTTGACTGCTGCCGACGACGCCGCGTCTTTTTTTTCTTTTCACCCGCTGCCTCCTCTTTGCCTAAAGTTGACATAGTTGAAGTAGAAAACAGTCTGGTTGCCCATTTGTTTTGCCTCTTTCACTTCTTTTGCCCACTTTTTTCTGCCCCATTTTCATCTTCTTCTTTATTTTGGTTGCTGCTCTTTTTCCCTCTGTTTTTTCTCCTCCTCCTTTCAAAACACTTACTGCCAACAATACACTACTACTACACTAGCCAAATTGGTTACTGTTTTTCCAGTGCATACTGTCTCAAACTTAAACTTAGACTCGGAGAGACTGAGAAAGAGTAGGTCGACTAAACTAAAGCAGCTCGCTAGAATAAACTAGAACAGACAAGCAATGGATCCAAAAGAAGGATGAAAAAACTGGAAAAAAAGTTAAACTTTTTTTGCTTTCTCATCTACTACTATATTACTTCTATTCCTCTTTGTTTGTTTGAAAAAGAAAAGATAAAAAAGAAGAAGAAAAAGGCCAACTGAAACAGAAAAAAGGAGCAAAAAGATGGTTCAGCCAAAAGGCAGTCAAGCAAATAGTGCAAAAGAAAAAGTGAGTTAGAGAGGCAAAAAGAGCAAGTGCGACCTAAGGGAAGTTGTCGGCGTTGTGTGACTAAATAATAAAAAGAGTAAGAAAACAGATAAAGTAGTAGAACTGTCTGTTTGTTATTGAGTAGTTGAAGATGCTCGTTGGTCGCTCTGTTAGGTCAGATCAAGCTGTATTGCTAGGTGAAACATTGGTACTTCTTTTTTGACAAAAAAAACTTTTTAACAATAATTGTACAAAGTACTGTTTGTACATCACTCTTCATTAAAAAGCAAAAAAACGTTTCAAATAATAATTAGAAACATTTTTGTCATTATCATTTTTTTAATTTATTTATTTTTGTTTGAATACATTAGCCGTTCTATACTAAATTTTTAATCATTTTAGTTAAAATAAAAAACAAAAACAACATCAACAGTAGTAGACTTGGCAATTTCACAACCACTTGGCAAAAATCTAAAAATAATTATTTTTCATTTTACAGTGCTGCATAACAGTACAACAAATTCATTAAAAATCCATTAAAAAATTTTTTTTGTTGCTTTTTTAAATTGCTAATTTGCTAAAAAAATAAAATAAGCAAATTTTTTTATTAAGTATTTTTTGTAAATTTTTTTATTAAAAAATATTAAAAAATTATATTTTTTATTTAGAAAAAAAATTATCGATTTTTAAAAATTTTTTTATTTTTTTTCAACTTAAAAACTAAACATTTAATGTCATTAAATTTTAAAATTTTTTTATTTTGCGTTATTTAATGAATACTTAACTACGACTTTTATTTTTACTCGTAATAATTAAATATGTTTTACTCGTACAACGGTAAACTGAAAAAGTTGACTATACTTCTTTACCACGCAATGCTGTACAGCTGTAGAACCACATGCAAATCGATTTTTTACTGTTGTTGTAATAATAATTTTAAAAAATAATAAGCACTTCATTTATAATTAAAAACAAGTGCACTGACAAAAAGTTTTCTTGTCAGGTGACAGACTAAAGGAAGACTTTTGTTTTGCCTAAAGTTTAACTTACTATTTAAAAACATAATAAATCTAAATGGTGCACTTATTTTTTATATAGATAAAACTATTCTTTTTCCTGGCTCCCTTTGCTCAACAACAACAAAAACGTTTAACCTACATTCAATTTTTTTATTTTTTTTCATTTCAACTGAATTTAAACAGAATATTCGGCTGCATTGAAAATTTTTCACCCCTCGCCAATTTTCTTCTTCCTCGTCGGTTGAAGTAAATTGGAAAAAGTTTAAATTTATTCTTTCATCACTTTCGTTTCTGTCTCGTCTTTTCTCACTAGCACAGTCAGTAGTAGTAGTAGTAGTAGTAGTAGTAAAAGTACCAGAGCAGTCGTCCTTTGCTGCTCAAAATGGAAAAGTGATTCTACTTATTTCACTCAATACACTCTCTGTTGGGGGCTGCCAAATCAATCTAGTTTTGTACCATATAATAACTAAATCAGAAGAAAATGAAGAGGGCACAGCAAGGCAGAGCAAAAGTGCTGGAAAAAACGACGACGACAACAGTAAACAAGTTCTGCTCTTGCTCTTCTCTTTTTCCTTTTCCTTTTCCTCATTTTTCCTTTTGCTTTTTGCACTCTCTGATTGAAAGGATGTTTTTTTGAAGACGTGTCTGTTGCTGCTGCTGCTCCTGTCTGTCTTCAAATCACATCACAAGTTTTTTCCGTTCGTCCATCGCCGTCCATCCTTGGATTCATCTTTGGCAGCGGCGGCAGGGTCAAACAAGAAAGTGAAAGTAGTCCTTCTCTTTTTCTTTTTCTCTCTTTTCAAAACGAAAATGTAATTGAAATTGAAAATGTACATAGTAGAAAGGAGAAGAGAGGAGAATGGTAGACAAGACTTCACATATTGGCCCTCACTGCCTTTTTCTTTTCCCTCAACTTAGGCCTGATTTCTTTTTGCTGCTACTGTTGTTCGTTACAACAACAGCAACTGACTACTAAAACTACTAGGACTGGCACGACAAGAACTGACACTGACACGAAAAAAGAAAGAAAGAAAGGAAAGAAAGAAAAAGAAAGACTACATCACCAGTTCTCTCTCTCTCTCTCTCTCTTCTTGCCTCTGCTCCTCCTTCCTTCCCTCCTCTTTTCATTATCATTTTTTCTCATTCTTCGCTCTCTCTCTGCTGCCATTCTCTCTCTCTTTTCTATTTTTCTTCTTCTACTTCTATCTATCGCTTCTATTGCTGCTTTGTTCTTGCTTAAACTCACTGGTTTCTTAGCTCTCGCTTGTTGCTGCTCGTTGCCGCTCTCGACTTCATGTTTTTACATATAGAAGAAGCGACAATTTAATATTTGTTCATTCGCTTTCCTCTTCCTTTCTTGCGTTCAATTCAATGGACTCAGTTAAAACGGCGACGTGAAAATATCGCGTGTGCTGTTGCTCACAGATGCTGCTGTGCTGTGTTGCTTAGAGACAAAGGAAAATAGTGCTTAGTCCTCAGTTCGCCCATCTCTGAATTTCATAGCTGCGATTGGAAAAGGATCGGAAAGACATAAAAGGTGTGTGTGTGTGTGTCAACATTTCAGTTGCGTTCTATTTTCATTTGGTTCCCTGTGATGCTTCAAAAGATAAAGATTGTTTCTTGTTTTTGTTGAAATTGACTTAGCTGTTATATTTGCTTATTCATGGTCTGTTATGGCAATTCATAAAAGATAAGCAAGAAAACTCTCTTTCATTTTGCTTTTTTTGCATCAATTTTCGCATTAGCGCGCATGATGAATTTCATTTGCCATAAAAGATTTTTTTGTAAATTTTTTTTATAAAAATTTACTTTGTTGATACTTTCATTTATTCATTGGTCTTTAATGCACATTCAAAAATAAATTACAAAAGAATATACCCGGTTCTTACGCAAATTATTTTTGATAATTTCATTTTTAGCAGCATATAATATTAGTTTTTTTATATGGTTGTTAGATTTTAATTACTACAAAATACTTTTTGCATCTTTGAAAAAATAAATTTATTTATTCAATTTTGTTTTTTAAAATAAATTATTAGATGCAACAAAATGAAAAATAATACACAAAAAATTGGAAATACTTTTTACAATAAATCACAACTTATTTTTCTATATGCTTTGTTGAAAAGATAAAACTATTCAAATTTATGCAATTGTTTTGCTTTCTTTGACACAAACATAATAATTTATATAAAATTCAAAAATTGTTATATTTTGCAATTAAAAAAAATTAAATTACGACTGAAAAATAATAAAAAAATGTAAATTAACACAAAAAAATTGCTGTAAAAATTATTTTTATAAAATTTACCATCATCAATCATTATTTTTTTATATGGCTTATGTTGAAAAGATTAAAAATAACGTACAAAAAATTTATGCATTATTTGCTATCTATTGAACAAACATAAAAATTTAATTTAAAATTCAAAACTTGTTATATTTAAAATAAAATTATAAATCAACAAATTGATTGTAAAAACAAAACACAAAATAATTGGCAACAAAATTTAGTAAAAACTAAAATAAAATGATAACTCCAAATAATTAATTTTTATAATTATTATTTATCCAAATAAAAAATAATCATTGATGTACCATCAAAAGTAAAAAAAATGCAAACACTGATAAAAAAATGAAAAAATATTACTGCAATTTGTAAAAACATTGAATGTTTGGTCAGTGAAAAGAAAATTTGATAAATAGTTTTTCATTGAAAATGTGCAGCAGTCTGTGTTGCACTGCAGTTTTATCTTTAGTCAACTTTTTAGCAAACAACATTTTTACTGTACTTTTTTTACTTTTCATCCTCGTTGATTGGTTTCTCAATTCTTGACTTTAAATAATATAAAATAAACACAGACAGACATGGCGCACTCATTCATTCATTTGCCCACTCTCCATTGCTTTTGTGTACGTTTGTGCCTTTCCCTTTGCATGGACAAGTAAAAAAATAAAAAAGCATATCATGAAAAAGTAAAACAAGAAAACGCCAGCTCTCTATCTAGCTAGATCAATTGCGAATTGAAAAAGACGAAGACGGAACAAAAAAACAGAAAAAGAAAAAAAAGAAGACAAAGTGGAAACGGAGGAAAAGAAGGCAAAAACGATGATGGTCAGCAAAAATACTGCAAACAGCACACAGCCTACTTGCCCAACTAGCCAGGGTCTCTTTCTCTTTGTCTATCTCCGTTGCGATTTATTTATCCAACCTCAATCAATCAATCAATCAATTATTTATCGACCTCCATTAGCTGCGTGAGCTGTGTGTGTGTGTGGCTTTGTTATGCCACTCGCTCTTTCTTTCTATGTGCTTATTTATTTAGCAGTTGTGGCGGTGATAGGGTGGTTGCTTGAGCTGCTGGTGCTGGTGCCAACGGTTCTTTAGAAGCTTAATTTTATTAGAACTAGATGGCTAATTTTTGCAAAGCAAAAAAATGAGTTTTTGAATTTAGAATAAAAAATTAGAAAGTGTTCAAATGTTGATAACAAGCAGTACTACTAAAAGGTGTTTCCCTGAACAAACACACACACAGACGTACTAATTTTCCCTTTTTACTTTTTGTGTAACTCAGTGTGTGCTGTTCAACGAACCGGTCACTTTCAGAGAAAGAAAGAGATGTTGCCGAATGTAATGAAGTCAGTAAACACCGCCTAATCAATGACTGAATGTGTGTGTGTGAACAATTCGTAATTAGTATTCTGCACAGCAGCAGCAGCAACAATATCAAAGGCAGCAGTTGTCATTTGGAAAATGTGCACCAATCTAAATAGCTTTGTTCACAAAATTCCCTTTTTGTTCCCTTTCGACTTTCTGTTCAACCCAGCACTTTTTCAACTCTCTACCTTTAACTATTTTTTTTCAGTGCAAGCTCACTCACCCACTGCCACCACCCTCAACATCATCATCATCATCATACTCAGCATCATCATCAACATCAACTTCACAAAGTTGAGATCAAGTTCACTGACAAGCGGCTATAAATCTTGCGCGCGCGCCTTTGTAATCCTCCTTGGCACACAATAAACTTCTACTTCTACTACTACTACTACTGAATTGCACCGACGGAAAGTTGCTATTTTGTTCACTTGTTCAGCTGTGTGAGGAGCTAAAAATAGGCATCCTCAGCTCTGTGTAGCTCTGTGGACACCACTACGACCACCACAACTTGACAAGGATTTCCCAGCACTCAGCACCAGACAGTGGCGGACAAATAATTACAATGATTAAGTTTTTAACTTTTGCTCCCTCTCTTAATTGAAGCACTGAGCACTGAGCTATTCAGACATTAGCAGCAACAGCAGCCGACAACGACAACAACAACATCATCATCATCATCATCGGCGTCGTCGTCGTCGTCGTCGTCGTCGTCGTAGTCATTGTCAATTGAGGCTAATTAAGGCGAGAAGAGGCAGTGGCAGCAACAGCAACACAGCAACGAGCAATATAAATTTCGTCTACTACAGCTGCTTTTCCTTTTCAACTTTCCTCTTCTCTCTTTCATCCTTCGGCAATTTGCAATTGCGCCCAAACGTGACCGTGATCATGAAAGAGGCAAGTGCAAATGAAAGAGAAAGGGAACACATTTATACTGAAAAACGCACAAATAAACAACAAAGAGTAAAAATAAAAAGGAGAAAGAGGAGAGAGAGGAGAGAGAGAGAGAGAGAGAGCTAAAGGGGTAGCACCGTACGACTAGTAGTAATAATAATGAGCAAAACGAGTACAATAAGCTACAAACAGAAAGGCAGCAAGCAAGCAAGCAAGCAAGCAGGCTATTAATTTTATTTATGACTACACTTTGGCTGCACTCGTTACTTTACAGGCTGCTGCTACTGCTACCACTACTTTCTTCATTATCACTTCGATTTGTATTTGGTCTGTTTGCAAAATTGGTAATCAAGTCTAGTAATCGAAACAGCAGTACAGCGCACACACACACACAACACACACAGACACACACATTACAGCAAATATTTTTAAATTACAAAACTACACAAAAGAAACGGCTGAAGAGGAGGAGGAGGAGGAGGAGGATGACGACGCTGCACTATTTTATTCCGTGCAGACAGCAGCACGGCTCCCTTACTCCTGCCAATTAATAGTTGCAATCGATGGTGTACGGTTTTTCTCTCTCTCTCTCTCTCTTCTCTCTCTTTCTCTCTCTCTTCTGTTGGGCGCACTTTACTAGTTCAGTTTTGCCTTCCCTTCTCATCTCCGCTGACCATGGTTCATTCTGTTTGCTCATATCTTGCACTCAAATCGATCTGCCCAGACAGACAAAAAGACAGACAAAAAGTGAGGCAGCAGACAGGCAGGAAAAACACACTTCCAAACTCCCAAATACTTAATTGGCACATTCAGACCGCATTGCGTAAATTCTCTCACTTTCCTTTTCTCTCTCACTTCACGGCTATAATTACAACAGCAGCAGCAAATTCTGCCAGTTTTGGTGCTCGTAATTTTCCCCACAAACGAGCACAAAGTGTCGGTGTGTGTGTGTGTGTGTGTGTGTGTGTGTGTGATTTTCGGGCGCAAAACACAGTCAGCGGAGAACCACTATCCCTTAACCGCAAACCACACACACTCGGCTGATCGACAAATAGTGTGTTGGAATGGAAAAGAGAGAGAGAAAAAGAAAAAAAGAGAAAAAGAAAGCGAGAGTTTTAGCCCCAATTCTCTGAATTTGCGCCTAGCAGTAATATTAGTAATAGTTAGTGCAGCAGTTAGAATCGAGGAGTAATGCGCCGACAAATTGCCATTTAATTGGCGCCGACATCGACGTCTCCGCCGCCGTCGCCGTCACCGTCAACGAGGACGAGGACGAGGACGAAGAAGGAGGCAAAAGGAAAAAAGAGAAGGAAGAAAAGTAAGCGCCTTTCCTGCTGAGATATTTATGATATTTAGTAAATAGTATTATTTCATAAATATATTTATACCACCACTGTGGTGGTGGTGGTGGTGGTGAAGGAAGGAAGGGAAAGGAAACAGAGAAGAAGAAAAAGAAGAAAAAAGAGTGCCAGTAATTACCGTTTACATTTACTGCCGTACAGTATGTGGTGTTGTCCCGTCAGCTCTTCAAGTTCCCGCTTTTTGTGGCTGTTGTTGGTGGCTGAAAATCAGGTGAGCGGTAGTCCGGGAACGAGGATTCTTTTTTGGTTGGTTGACTGGTTGACTGGTTGAGGTGCAGTAAAAAGAATAAATATACTGCCGGTGGTGGTGGTGGTGGTGTGGTGGCAGAGAATGATAAATTTTTTATGATACGACGATGAGAATGAGAATGAGAAGGAGATTGAGGAAGAGATGCCGCCAACAGAGAGAAATCACTTGGGGAATAATAATAAACACAACGAAGAAAAGGAACAGAAGCTGAAGAAGAGGAGAAAGAGGTTGAAGAGGTGGAAAATTGGAAGATCAATTGGACGTCGGACACGTTGAACAGTGGAGAAGAAAAGGAAAGAAGAAGAAGAAGAAGAAGAAGAGAAGAGGAAGCTGATTTTGAGCAGTTGATGGAGGTAGTGTTGAAGCAGTGTAATATAGCAGCAAAAAGTTGACACTTTTCAGCAAGATAAATGATAAAAGATAAAACAAAACAAACACAAAAAAAGATGATGAGAAGGAGAAGGAAGAAGAGGAGGCAACGGAATCTCTCTCTTCAGGAAGTTCAGTGCAAGTACGTTTCTTCTTTATTCTTTTCTTCTTCTTCTTCTTTTCTTTTACCGTGCACGGCTGTGGTCTTAACAGTAAGAGTGGATGAGGAGAAAGCGAAGAAGAAAAGAAACCACGGTAGCTGTGTTGTTGTTGTGGTGGTGGCCGTCGTACGCTGGTGCCACTGGGAAACACTGGGTAACCTGATCCTTCAAAAGCTGCCCGGTATTACATTTCACGGACTAAAGAGCCAGCGGACCAGACCAGACCTGGCAGCAGCAATTTTTGTTGTTGTGCAGAGCTTGAGAAGACAGAGAATGCAGAAAATGCAGAGAATGAAGAAGAAGAAGAAGAAGAAAAAGAAAACGGTGTCAAAAAGAGAGAATGTGCACGAAGAGGACGACAACGACAGTACACGGAAACAAGAACACAGTATCAGTAAGAACTTAGAGGATAGATGAAACTTGATGATAGGCAGCAGTTCGGCGTTGCTGTTGCTGCTGTTGTGTGTTGTGGTTTTAAAAAACGATATCTGTGCTGGCGGTTTTTTTGTTAAAGAAGTAAACAAAGCCGTCTGATCTGATGGTGGTGGTGGTGCTGATAACAGAGAGAAAAGTTTCTGAAGCAGATCTGCTTTGTTGTTGTTGTTGTTGGGTTTTCAGCAGTCAGTAGAGGAAGGAGCCGTTTTCCGCAGACAGTCTGCTTTTTATCGTTTTAATAATTTAATAATAAAACTTAACTTTGGCGGTAATTTCTCTGTTTTTTGTTTCAGCCACCGTGCGTCGATTTAATTAGGAGCACTGCTGATGAAATGCTGATGAACGGAACGGATGAAAAACAGTTAATGAGCCGTGAGATGGTGTGAAGTGTGTGTGTGTGTTTGGCAATTAATTCCCGTAACACTGGTGGTTAAGAAGTGCTGATGATGATGATGATAATAATGATAAATAAGACGTTTTTTTTGTGTAATAGCTTTTAAGCCAATCCAAATCAAAGACACCAAGGATTTGGTGACAAGAGGTAGGAAGAGAAGACGTCTGAAGACGACACTTTCCGCCCTCACAAAAAAACAGAGAAAAAAAAGGATAGAAAAAAGGAGACAAAGTTGACACAACTTTTTCGATTTTGCTTGCAAGAAGAATAAATCAAGAAGAATCAGAAAAATCAGGACAATCGGAAAAATAAAAAAAATCCGAATAAATTACCAGTGCACAGTAAAGGACAGGAGTGAAAATAGTAGAATGAGAACAAGAACCAGAGAGAGAGAGAGAGAGAGAGAGGAGAAGAGAGAAAGAGAGAGGAGAGAGGAGAGAGAGAGAGAAGAGAGAGAGAGAGAGAGGCAGCGAACCGATGTTTCCGATGGATGGAATCGAAGCAAAGTTCTTGTTCCAGCAATGTGCAGATATTCTTACTTTTTTTTGCAGCCGCTAAAAACAGCAGCCAAAGAGTACAGTACAGCACAAAGAGTGCAGTGCAGCAGTACTACCCAGCTCGAGCTCACTCTGACTGACTGACTGACTAACTGAATGGCTGCTGCAGCTTCTGCTGCTCTCGGTTCTCCTACTGGCTCTGAAGTTGCCAAGTAAAAGAGGCATCGAACACGACGAGAGAGAGAGAGAAGAGAGATGAGAAGAGAGGCAAGGCAAAGAAGAAGAAGGATGAGAGAGGAAGAAGAGAAAGAAAGGCTTGGCGACGACGACAGAACCACAACGACCACAGTCGACACTCCACTCCGTACATTGTGTTACATGGAGAAAAAGAGAAGAGAGGAGAGAGAGGAAAGAGGAGAAGGTCAGTAACATATCCCCGCACAAAGTACGTAAACTAAAATCGAACTGATGATGAGGTGGTGGAGTATGTGAGGGTCGTGTTTGGGGAGCTAAAAACAGCAGATTACCGCTAGTGAAGAAGAGGTAGTAGTAGTCGAACTGTAGTGGTAGGGGTGATAGTCATGCGCACCGTGTCAAGCCGCCACTAACCAGACAGACGATTGAGTGGAAGGGAAAGAGGTAGACGGACAACGGAGTGAAGAACCACTAACAGACAGAACTTTGTTATACTAGCTTTACGCAAGAAGGAAAGGGGAAGAATAAGCAGAATAGAAATAGAAATAAGAATAGAAAAATGAAAAGGGTCTCTTTCAAGGCAAGTAAACCAGAGTTAACCGGCTTAGTAGAAAGAAGAATATCTCTCTGCTGTGTGTGTGTGTGTGTCTGCCGTCACCGTCTCAGCCGCCACTAATTCCCAGACAGTCGTATTCTTTTTCTTTTTTTCTCTTTTCATCATCCCTGATTTCAAAGAGCCTACTACTACAACTTTTTACTACTGACTTTGACACTCGACACTGAAATCGGTGACTGCCGTACAGTGTGCTTTTTCAGTGTGTACGACAGTAAATCTCCTTCTCATTCTTCTTCTTCCTCCCTTTTTTCTTTTTTCCTCTTTCTTTTCTCTCCAGCACTTACAACACGTGTGTGACTACTGTGTGACTTTAGTCTTTTTGTAGCAGCTTCTTCTAAGCTATTTTTTTGCTAAACCTAAGCTACTTCAACGACTTTGTCTGTTTGTCTGTCTGTCTGGTGTGCTAAAAGTAAGCCAACAAATTCAGAGTTTTGTCTTCTCTCTTCTTTTTATTTCATTAGAGCGGTAATTTACTGCTGCTGCTGTTGCTGCTGATGCTGATGTTTTTTTCAGTTCAACTTGTTCTGCTTTTAACTGGTTTTTTCTTTTGCTATAAATAAAAAAATGGCGGTCGATGTACTGAATCTGACTAAAATTTTTTTAATTTTTTAAAGCATTTTGATGAGCAATGAGCACCTTAAATAAACAAAACTTGATTCGTGTTTAGCAGTAACTCAAAATTTATTTTTTTTGTTTTTGTCACATTTTTATTCAAATAATTTTTTTTATTTGCGTTAACAAAAAAAATGAGCTCCATCACTTGCGCATTCAGCTGTTGTTGCTAAATGTTTATTTTTTTGTCTAAAAATTCACGTTAAATTTGGGTGAATTTTGCCTAAATTTTGTTGTTAAAAATTCTCTTTTCTTTTGCCTTATTTCAAAAATTTGCTCGTGCTCGTGCTTGAATGAGCCCCTCTGGGGTAATATTAGAAAAATGAAATGAAGGAAACGAGAAATGGTGAGCAATGAAAAGTAAAAAGGAGAGAAAATAAAAAAAAACTTAAACTAAATAAAAAGCAAAAGCAAAAACACTTTGACAAGAAAATGGGAAAAAGACTTCAGAGAGAAAATTTTGGCAAACTCGCACTTTCAACCTCAAAAAAGAAGCGTGGCGGGAGAAGAGGCGGTGAAAAATAGAGCATCAAAACTGGTAGTGTGTCACCAAGAGAAAAAAACTTGCACACTTTTTTGTCTCTTTTTCTTTTTCTTCAAAAAACAGAGTAGCTCAGAAAAATCTGATAACTGCCAAGAATAAAGTTTTTTTCTTTCTCCTCCTCTTTTTTCTATACCACACCACCAACACACCAAAAACACCCAAACTGCAATTTCAAATTTCAAGCTGATTTTTTCCGTCACTTGAGGGAAAAAGGTGGCAGTTTCCTTTTTTCCTCTAAATTAGATTAGAAAAAAAACTGCCGCCGCCGTCCTTTTGCTCTATTCTATTCTATTCTATCTTATCTCTGCTGACGTCTAATTTTGGCGTAATTTTGTGCACCCAAATAACGCACGCACTCAGTGTCGCTTTTCAATCGCAGCAACCGCCGCATCAACACAACAACAACAACGACAACAACAACAGCCACAACCACAACCAGCTAGACTCATCAGTTTTGCTGCTGCTGCTGCTGCTCCAGAGTTTCAAGCACTAAGAATTGAGGTTGGCAGGAGGAGGAGGAGGAGGCAAAAAAGTGAAAAGCAAAATGGAATGATCGACAAAGAAAAAAAGCAAAATAAAAATAGAGAAAATAGCTGCTGAGTAAGCGCACAGGGGACTGATAAAATCTAACGTTATCCTCGTCGTCGTCGTCGTCGGCGATTGCTGAAGCAGGAAAGGTTGGTGCTGCTGCTGCTGCTGTTGCTGCCTCAGTTCTGGGCCACTCGAAACCGTGGAAAAAAAGAAAAGAAAAGTAGTGAAATCGGCAAAGTGGCTAAAAGGAAAAGCCAGAAAAAAAGTACAAACAAACGAAAAAGAATAACTAGAGAGAAAGAGAAAGAAAGAGAGAAAGAGAGAGAGAGAGAGAGAAATCAAATTACCAAACGACTCGCAAAATGGGCAAATTGGTGGAAATTAAATGAAAAAGCTGAAGAGAGAAAAAATGTTTTGGTGATGGTGGTGGTAGTGGCAATGGCCACCCTAGTGAAAAAAACGGTAAAAACGGACGGTATTTGAAGTTGGAAAAGAGAAAGATCTAAAGAGAGGTCATCAGTTTTGAGCGAGAAAAGAAGCATCGATAAAATATCTTAAGCAATTACTGCCAACTTGAAAATAGTACACTTTTTTTCTTTTCCTTTTATTTTTTGGCAAACGTTTCAATGACAGAAAATCGATTTAAAAAACAGTACTGATGTTATTTGATTTCTAACAATTAATTTTTTATTAAATTTAAATGCAACTAACAGTGAAAATAAAACATTTTAATTAAATTCAGTTTTTTAAATCTAACTTCTTAAAAAATGATGTTTCTCTTTAATGAAAACTACAAAATTATTACTTTTTGAAATTTCATTATTTGAATTGATTTTTAATAGTAAAAACGACATTTTCAAATAGATTTTGATACTTTTAAATGTCTGTAAACGAAATTGTATTGTAAAGAGTGTTTTTACAAATTTTAATTTAATTAAAATTTCAAACAAAGAGTTTTAGAAATTTTCTTGATTTAAAGCAAATTTTAAAAATTTGTAATTGTTTTTATTAAATTCTCTGATTGTTTTTTGTATGCATTAAGTTTTAAAAAATTGTAAGAAGTTAAATTTGAATTTTGTTTAATCTTTTAGTACCGCAC
The DNA here is from genome assembly GCA_024499935.1 of Tyrophagus putrescentiae. Lineage (NCBI taxonomy): Eukaryota > Metazoa > Arthropoda > Arachnida > Sarcoptiformes > Acaridae > Tyrophagus > Tyrophagus putrescentiae. The sequence goes on along the minus strand of JAMZRA010000006.1, from coordinate 3,813,843 downwards.
TTTATAAATGTATAAAAAAATTCATTTTTTTTAAAAAGTTGATATTGAAACCGAGCACAAAACGTGTACACATAGAAAAAATGAACTTGTAACTAAATGGCGCAATGCCTGCCACTTTCGGAGTACACTATGGCTATCCGCAAGTGGCGGGCTCTTGTCGCGCCAGTTTTTACGCAAAGTTATTTTTTGTTCTACAAATGTGATACACCGTTGGAAAGCTTGAGTCTTCTAAATTAATATTCTGTAAACAAAATTCAAATATGTTAAGAAACAAAAATGAAGTGATTTGTTTTCTAAACGGTACAAAAATTTAGTTTTAAAAGTGGCGGGCTACTAAAAGTGGGATATCAAAACCAAAAAAAATTAATTACTTTAACTTTTTTAATTTCATATGTTTTTTAAAATCTTAATGCATACAGGGAAAAATAATTCAGAATTTTATGATAAGAAACACCAAAGTTACAAACTTTTAAAAATTTTGTTTAAAATCAAGTAAAAATTTCAAAAAACGCCATTTTTTGAAATTTGAAATAAAATTCCAGTAAAATTATATGTTATAGAACAACTCTTTTCGATACCAAATCCGTTTACAAAATGAAAATCGGTAAAGTACATCTTGAGTTATGGTTTTTAGAAAATGTTCATTTTTAATGAATTCTGCATATTGTTCAAATAGTCAAAAACGGACATTTTCAAAAGTCCATAACTTGAGATATATTTAACCGATTTTTATTTTGTAAACGGATTTGGTATCGAAAAGAGTTGTTCTATAACATATAATTTTACTGAAATTTTATTTCAAATTTCAAAAAATGGCGTTTTTTGAAATTTTTACTTGATTTTAAACAAAATTTTTAAAAATTTGTAACTTTGGTGTTTCTTATCATAAAATTCTGAATTATTTTTCCCTGTATGCATTAAGGTTTTAAAAAACATATGAAATTAAAAAAGTTAAAGTAATTAATTTTTTTGGTTTTGATATCCCACTTTTAGTAGCCCGCCACTTTTAAAACTAAATTTTTGTACCGTTTAGAAAACAAATCACTTCATTTTTGTTTCTTAACATATTTGAATTTTGTTTACAGAATATTAATTTAGAAGACTCAAGCTTTCCAACGGTGTATCACATTTGTAGAACAAAAAATAACTTTGCGTAAAAACTGCGCGACAAGAAGGCCGCCATTTGCGTATGAACAAGCCGCCCCCCTTGTGAACAACCATTGGCTACTCTACCTGTGAAAACCTATTTAAAAAGTATACATTTTGAAAGCGGAAGAGAAAAGTTTTAATCTGTTTTTTACCTTCCACAATATGTTGAAATAGTCCGCATCAAAATACATTTGTTTAAATAAAAAAATTTTTATATTTAGTTAACATTTAATAATAAAATCATGACATAACAATTTGCATTTTTAATGCCAATTTTTTAACTATTTTAAATAAAAAACATTAAAATGTAGCAGTCAAAAAAATATTTTTTAATATTAAAGTTTTTTTTTTTTGCAAATATGATAACCCAATTTGTAAATCTTTTGTTTTAAATTTACTTCAATAAAATACTTACAGAAAAATGTGATAATTTTGCATTTAAAAAATGCAAAAACTTAATGCTTAATTTGTTAAGTTTTTTATATATAAAAAACAAAAAATCAAAAATGTTCATGTTAGCTTTTACTTCAATCAAAAAAGTTGTTGGCCAAAATGTGCCCCCAACAAAGCAACAACAGCATCAACCTAGAATATTAAAAACAGAAAAAACCCAAATTGATGGCTGCTAAATTCAGCAGCAGTGCTACACTACTTCGTGTCTTCCTTTCTTTTACACAAGAAAAAAAATTTAATAATAATAGTGAAAAGGGAAAAAAATATTAAAAATAAAAAGCGCACACAGAAAATGTTTGGCCCAATTCTCGTAATGACACACAGCCGCACACACACACACATTGTGAACAAGCACAATTGGCAAAACTACTACCGCTGCTGGTAAAACCGCAAAAAGAAGAAAACGATTGAACACAGAAAGGGAGAGGAAGAGGAAGAGAAAGTATTCTCCTCTGTTCTATCGGCTTTCCTTTCCTCAATGTATTGGCTTGTGGAGACACTAGTGCCGCACAACTACAGTCAGAGGCACAGAGAAAAAGACAGATTGTAGTAGTGGTGGTGCGCATTAGGCAGAAAGAAGGGGTAGAGACGCAAATACAAAAATGAACATTTTTAAAATAATGCTTTAAAGTGTGTGTTTGTGTGTGTATAGTCATGCAAGGAAAAGAGGAGAATCAAAGAATGCAACTGTTATTTGGTTTGTTTTACAATTTAGAGCAAGAAAACAGTCAGTCAGCCACAAAATATTAAAAAAGTAAAATAAATGATTGAAATGGCGGAAAAGAGAGAGAGAGAGAGAGAGAGAGAGAGAGAGAGAGAGAGAGAGAGAGAGAGAGAGAGAGACTCCCATTAGCTTTTGCTTCATAAACAGATGATGTGATGATGATAGTGGTGGTGGTGGTAGGGTAGAAAAAAAGTGTGCCTAGTAAAGCTGAAGATGCAAGAAAGGAAAGGGAATGGAAAAAACGGAGAAACACATGTATTTTTATACACTGTACACTATTAAGTAATACTCTTTTGCTGCTCTGCTCAGTTCAGCTCAGCTCAGCTCAGCTTGGCTCGGCTTTTGACAAAGCATTGCCCATTCCGAAAGTGTTCTGTGTGTTGTGTGTGTGTGTGTGTGTTGAAGCAAACAACAACATGCACACACACACACAACACTGCTCACATACTGCACTGTTATCTATTTATTTATTTATTTAAAAGCTAAAAACCAGGGAAAGGGAAGCTGAAAAAGCCGGAGACCCGGGGTTTTTTCTGTTTCTGGTGCAAGCAGTCTAGTCAGTAGTAGTGAACAGTAACAACACTAACAACAGCAAAACAAGAACAACCTTGCTGGCCTTGCTTGCCTACCGTGCCGTGAATAGTCAATGATGATGATGCACCGACTAATGTTAAGGCCGACTTCACTTACTGACTTACTAGTTCAGAAGTTAAGGTGAAATAGAGAGAAAGAAGAGGCTAAGAAAAGGCCCAACTCTTTGGCCAGAGACGAAGAGGAGGCAATGATGATTGATATTCATGCATTTGCAAGAAAAAAGGGAAAGAAGTTGGAAATTGAGAAAGCAGCTCTCCTTCTCTCTCTCTACTTCTATTATTATGTTTTATGCATTATCCACAGTTTTTTTTCAGTTGTTGTTGTTGTTGTTGCTGATGAAAGCTATCTCACTTGAATGTTCTACTCCCCATCGCTCTGAAGTTACTGCTAAGCTTTTTTTGTCTTTCCGGTGTGATATTGCTGATCACCAACTTCACCCACTGAGCCGGTGCTTTTGCCCTACTTTTAGTCTGGCTTGTGTAGGTGGTGGTGGTCAAGGTAGAGCTACCATTTGGCATTCGGAATAAAGCTGTTTTTATGTTTTGGAAACCTATTTTAAGGTGTTCTTTACTACAAAAAAGAAGAGGTTTCTGTTTTTTTTATTGTCTGTTTTATTTATTTTTTCTACTTCCGCTCAGTAGAAATGAAATGCACATTTTTCAAGTTTAAATTTGTTTATGCTGTACTAGTGGTAGAATGTTCTGTTGTCACTAATGATATAAAAAAGGTGAAGTTTACAAAAACAAACATGGTGCGTTTTAGAAGAATAGAAAGCGGATAAACTATTTTTTGTGTATGTATTGAAAAAGATGAAAATAGTTCAATCAATTTAAAAGCAGTACAAGTTCAAGTGTTTGTTTAATAAAAAAAAGATTTTAAAATGTCAAATACAGTTTTATTGCTGTTAAAAAAATTTGAAAATATCGAAAAGCTCAATTAACGTAAGTTGTCAAGTAGCTCAAAAGATAAATTTTTATGTAAATATGTACTTATACTTTACACGTATTAATTATGCATACATTTTTACAACAATTTGATTTTTTGTTAAGACGTAATACGAACTATACAAAAATATTGAATAAATCTAGCTATCAACCTATCCCTAAAAATAAAATTGATTAAAATAATAAAATCAACAAAAATACAAAAAAGTTTGCGTATTTATTCAAAAAGATTTTCGTTAATTTAAAAACAAAAAATGGTTTAGAAAAATAAATCTGAAATAGATTGTATAAGCAAAAAAATAAGAAAATCAAAATAGCAAAACTATTGAAACAAATATCTTTGATTCATCAGTGATTTTTCTATTTTAGCAATTCTTCTGTTAATAACAACAAAACGAGAAAAAAAACAAAAAGAAAATTTTTGTAAGCAAATGAGGATGAACAAAGAACAGCATGAGTTTCTTGCCGTTCGCTTTTTTCAAGGGAAAACTTTGCTCCCTGTTACTCTTTGTTGCTCATTTTTTCTCCGAACTAATGATCACAATAATGATAATAATGATCCCAACAAAGTGGTAGCGGTAGATGTGGTCCGGTCATCAAGAATGGTAGACAGATGGGCGGACAGGACACATAGTAGAAATACTGTACAAATTGTACAAAAAACTGCAAAAATCAAGCAAAGAATTTCTCCTTTGAAAAAAATTGTACATTAGAACTCAAACGTGCAGTTCAGTTTCAATTGCTTTTGAATGAATGCAAGTGATTTCTCCCTTTTCCTCCTCTTTTTCCTCTTCCTCCTCCTCCTTCTCCTCCTTTTTTTCTTCAATAGAGAAACAAAACTTTGCAGTGTATCTGAGTAAAAGTCTGTGATTGTTTATTGTTTGAACTACTTTACATTTTCTGCTGCGTTCACTGTTTTCTTCTTGCACATCCAGTGATTCCTCTTCTTATAGGCCTCTTGGTAAAGTTGTTTTTGATTTTATCCTAATTCCAAAAGAAAACTCTTTTTTCACTTTTTCATTTGGACCTACAAACTACTCTCCCCTTTTTTATTTTAATTCCGGTCAAATCAACTACATTTTTGTCCACCACCACCGCCAGCACCTAAAAGCTTGGCATTTACTTTGCCGGCTGCATGGCTGCACAACTATTCTGTCACTGTGGCTTCACAATGTGTGAGGTTTTACAGAGAACAATAGAAAAAAGAAAAAAACAACAAAAAATGAAAGCAAATAGCCGGCGCACCACCGAATGTTTCCACCACCACCAACCAGCTATCAAACCGGACAAATGAGCAAAAAAGCGGCGGCGGCGGCAGGATAACGACTTTTTAGTTTTTTCCTCAAAAAGTGAACGTCACTTTGCTCAAGTCTTTCTTTTTTCTCTTTTCTTTTTCCTTTAGTTGACTCTTTTGCTAATTTGCCCTCTCCTCATTTCTTTTCCTTCGAATTTGACAAAAAACCAAGTAACGGAAAGACAAAAGGGCAAGAAAAAGGGTGGTTTGGTTTGGCCGACGACGACGACGACTGTGACTCTGATGATGATGATGATGATTGTCTTTGCAATGCAATAAAAGGAGGGGGCAAATGATGGTAGTCGTGGCAAATAATAGTGTGCTCGGTGTTGTGTGTGTGTTCAGTGTTCAGTGTCGGTGAATAATTCCTTCCTTCACTTCATCTCCTTCCCCTTTCAATTTTCTTCTCACCGATTTTCTAGTTTTCTGGTTTCTGATTTTTTAAAAGTAAATGGGAACAAAAAAAGTCCGCACTTGACAGAACTGTTTGCTGCGGCGGCCCTAAAGTACACAGTGAGTGCTGCTGCCATCGTTGGTTTTCCAACATCTCGCAGCAGTTGGTGTCATAATTTTCAATTATTTTTTGGCTTCTTTTTGTCTACTCCGCCGCACTGTATCAACTCTGTTTTCTGGTATTTCAGTTTTCTTTTTTTCTCAGTGTGTTGTCGCCTGCTTTTAAAAAAACAAACACCAAAAAGAGAAAAAAAATTATATAAATTGCTTGTTATTTTTTGTCATTTTTACGCCCAATTCAAAACTTTAACTTGATTTTTTTATTTGACAAACAGAACTAAGTTTTTTTAAGTTTTTATTTAAATAAAAATGTTTTTAAACAAATAATTGGTAGCAGTAAATTGTGTTTGCATTTTACATTTCAACAGGTTTAGTTTTTTTAATGCGGGTGCATTTTTAGCACAATTATAATAATTATAATAAGATATTACTAAAAAATTATGAATTTTATAATTATTTTTTGTTTTTAACAATTACACTTTATTTTACTAGTTTGAATAAAACAAAACGGTGTAATTTAGTGTTTTTACTCAAAAAATGCTACAACACTAGGCGTCCCGCAGCTGGGATATTTTTCTGCCTCTATCCCCAAAACACTACAATTAATTGATACTAATTAATTTGCCTAGATTAAGTCATTAAATGTGCAAAAGAGAAAAAGGAGAGAAAAACGAAAGATAGATGTTGTTGATGTTGTTTGTTGATGATACTATCTACGCTTAAACTTAACGCAAATATGCCGTGCTGACGACAAAATTAAAGAAAAAAACACAACTATTAATGTGTGACATTTTGTTTGTTAATAACTTACGTCAATGAAACTACGATGCTAGTAGGGACACACATGAATATACGCAAAAAATGACAATTTTTTATTTGACTTGTAAACTAAAAATAAACTGCCCCTTGACATTTGACCTTGTCCGGATTTCCGTGTCAAAAGAAAAAAACTAAGTTTAAAATATAAAGTGTTTGCTTAGTAATGTAAAAATATTTATATTTTTTAGGCACAAAAACAAAGCAAATAGCAAAAAAATATTCAGTGTAAAAATAATATTTGCACACTGTTACACAAAACCGGCGACAAAATCGCCATTGCCACTGCCACATTCCCCTCGGTCACTACCTCTTTTTTTCTACACTACCGTACAACAACAACAGCAACAGCAACAGCAGCAGTTGAAATCAGGAAAACAAAACGCTAGTCCGGAAACAATATTACACTTTTTTACTGCTTTTTGTACTGCACTGAAATAAAGACACATAAAGAAATGAGAAGTGATAAACAAATAGAAAGTGAGAAAAGCAGGCGAAAATATGAAATAGTAGCTAGTGTGAATAATATCATATTGGTCAATATTTACTAGTCAAGTCTGCCAACAGCAGCAGCAGCAGCAGAAGTTTGTGCTGATTGAGTGTCAAACAAAACAAAACAGACGGAAAAAAAGTGAAACTAACTGAATGTGTTTGCTTAATACATTTTCACAAACTTTTATCTTTTTGTGTGTCGTACGTGCAAAAAAATTTTTAAACTATTTTTTGTTATTAAAAAAATTTAAAATTGCAAAAATTTTAATTTAAAAATTTTTTAGTTGAGTGTGCCAGAATTTCATTTACAAAATTTTAAAACTACGTTCTAAGATTTAAACAAAAAATTGTGTTTGTTAAAACTGACAATAAAAGCACACCCAATTAGCACATTTGCGTAAGACACTTTTTGTTATCAGTGTTTGCTTTATTGCTGCAAGTTTTTCTACAAGACTACTGCTTGTCTAGACTAATTTGTTCAGTTTTAACATTTTTTTCCGTTTTTTGCACTTGAATTTTTTTGTGATTATTAAAATTTGCACAACATGCAGACAAACTTACATTCAGCAGTAATGATAACGGCAGCAGTTGAACAGCCCAAACAAAGCAGTTGTACAAACACACGTAGTTTTAACTAAGATTTGCAGTTTAGAGCAAGATAAGATAAAGAAGGGTAATTTAATTTGCTGATTCCGTTGTCTCTTTCTTTCTTTTGTTTGCCCATTTTCTTCTTAAAAAAGCCTCAAAAAGATTCTCACAAAATTTATTCAGACATTATGTACGCAAGAAATTACACTGCCTGTGCGTGTACGTTTGTGCTCATTTGTGCAAACTTCAAACATTGAAGTGTGTTCTGCCTCTGTCTGTCTGTTTCTCTGTACAGCGTTTTTCTACTTACTTTAGTTGTAGTTTTCAAAATAAAAAACTAAAATTTTTTTAAAAAGGTTGTAAAATGGGTTTTACAGTAAAAGAAAATGTTAGTAGGGCATTCAGGAAAAAGAGGAAAAAACAAACAGACGTGTGCTTTTACACACTGCTAATATTTGAGAAGTGTAATCGATTTGGCTCTAAATTATTAACAACACAACTTGCGTTATGCATGCACTGAATATTATTTCATATTTTAAATAATAGTTAAATTTCTAGAAAACAAAACCTAAAAACGCAACTCAAAATGAGTTTGTTTGAAAAAAACAATTCAGAAAAAAAATTAAAACAAAATTGTTTTAAAAATAAGTTCATTAAACATTCTGATGATGTAGTTTTAAAATATAACATTTAGCCAAATTATTGCTAAAAACCGTTTTCAGCATTTTATTTTTTTGTCAGAGTTTGTGTTGTATCTAGTTTAATGTTGAAAAATAAACGTTTTTTATTTACAAATAGAGTTGCTCGTCTTGTCAACGTTTTCTGGAAAATGGCGACACCACTAACCACAAAGTAAATTATCTCATCACTTTTTATTTTTTCACTTTATTTTTTAGCCCTGCGGTTATGTCTGAAGCGTTTGAAAGAAAAGTGAGCTAAACAAAAAAATAGAAAAAACTTGAACGCTGCTACGTGAGAAACTCTTTTTGCCGTGTCTCTCAATTTTTGTCATCTAAGCAAAATGACCGACTGCTTCTTTTTTAAAATTAAAAAGTTTAATATTAGTTTTATTTTTATTTACTCAAACTTTTTTTTCTGAATAGCACACTAGATGAATGGAACTACTCTAACTGCACCGGAAGTTAACAAAGTTATTTCAAAAGTCAAATAAAAGTGCCTTTTTATGTGTCAGTTAATTAGCCGTGTTTTTAATAAAAAAGACTGTAGCTAAATTAAATTGAAATAATAGCGTCAATATAAAAAAGTACACAATATTTTATTACAAAAAAATAAAATAATCAGAGTTGCACAGAAACGAAAACTTTTTTCCAAATTCATTTGTCGTTTTTCTCTCTTCGATGCGTCTAAACCCCAGCTAAAATCACCGTTTCTTTGCTTTTGAGTAAAATAAAACCACAAAAACGGTCTTAAAACCTGCGTCTAATTGATTTGGACAGTAGGAAGGAAAAAAGAGATGATAAAGTAGGAAAATGCATCGTCATTTGCTGACCCTACAAAAAAATAATACCACTGTTACTGCTGCTGAACTAATGTAAATCACCGCTGATCAGAACAAACAAATAGTAAGATAAAATATAAAAAGCAAATGATTAAGAGAGTTGCAGAAAGCATTTGTTTTCCCACTATTTTTTTCTTCTCTCTCTCTCTCTCTCTACTCTCCGGACAGTCAAATGATTCAATTCCATTAGTGCACAATAACTAGTTTTTTGTGTGGACACTGCTGGACAAGGGAGGTAAGATTTGCTGATTCAATTGCCCAGGCAAAATTGCTTTCTTTGCTTACAAACACAAACACAAACACACTCACAGAGAGAGAAGAGAGAGAGAGAGAGAGAGAGAGAGAGAGAGAGAGAGAGAGAGAGAGAGACAAACCGACAAACACAAACACACTTTGATTGCATTGATTCAGTCGTACTTGTAGTAGTGGTGGTGGAGGACTTTCTCCTGGGTAAACACAAAACTACTACTACTAAATGTGCGCGGGAAAATGCAGTGAAGGAATTATGAAAAAATTATTATGAATAGTTTTTTTCATTATGCCTCTGAGTGAGTGAGTGAGTGAGTGAGTGTGTTTACCTGAGTAATTCATATTTGCCAATGGCAGCGGATACTATCTTTCTCACACACACACTACCATTTCAGAATTAATGGCAGAGCTTAGGAGGAAAAAACAAGGAAGAAAAAGCATTCCAATTTGTTTTCCATTTTTTTTCGTTTGACCAACAAATGAAGGCATTTAGCCGACAAATGAAGCTTAGAGGTAATTTGATGGGCGCTGATGCTTTTTATATTTTTTTGCTTTTTTTCATTTAATTTGTTGTTGTGATTAAAAAAAGTACTTTTGAAAATATATAAGTGTTTGCTGTTTTTTCAACAAATTGAAAAAATTAATTAAATTATTTTTTATTAAAAACTGTTTTTACAAATAAAAATAAAAGTTGATTTTTTATTGCAAATTATTAGCAAATAAATGTTTAAACACACTAAGCTCTACATTGTTTTTTAATTAATTTTGTTAAAACTGTAAAGTTTAGAAAACTAGGTTTAATGAAAAATTATTTGCAAAAAAATGATGAGTAAACAATTTTTTATTACATGTTTTTTAAAAGGCAGTCCATTAGTGCAAAATTAGATATTACAAAATAAAACATTAAAAACAAAACACATTGTGATTTAATTAACACAAAATTTTTTTGTTAATTTTTAAACATTATAAAATAATATTACAAAAAAATTTTATTTAATTAGTAATTAAAACACTAAATGTTTTAAAAAAAGTTAATTTTATTTAAGTTACAACCCAAAATACGCTTCTTGAAATTTTTTTTAGAAAATCTTCATAAACAATATTGATAAAGAGAAAAACAGCTACAAAAAACAATAAATAAAGTAACAAAAATTGTTACAATTACCATTTCAATTTACATATTCAAACATTTCCAAGTCAATTACGCTATTGTTTATCAGACAAAAACCAGTTCTAGTGCCGCAGTGGTTGTTGATCAGTTTGCTGAGCTAAAAAACAAAATAGGTTTTTTTCAAAACTATTTATAACTTTAAATACAACAAACTAACCTGCAAAAGTTGAGTAGGCGGTGGTTTTTGACCAGAAACAGATGAATAATACCTGGCCACTTTGAGTATCAATAGGCAAGGCGGACACTGAGACTGTGCAACTTTACAAATTGTTGGACTATTTTAGTGCACTCGAAGGTAATTGCCAGTTAGATAAAGAGGAACTCAACGCTGAAGAAAACGTAAAAGCTGTTTTGGCGCCAGTCGTCACTGCCGCCAAAGAGAAAAGCGTAGCTCATGAAGCAGATCAGCACAATGTAACCGCCAAAGTAGTTGGTCAGCAGGGGGCGCCAGAAACTGCTGAACACTTTCAGGTCCTGGTACAGGACTAGAACCTCCTGGTTAAGTGCGGCAAACTGTCCCCAAACGCTTGCCGTACTGTTTTCGTTAACGCTTTTTCGAAATTGAACAAATTCAACATCTTTTAATAAACGATGAAATTTTTCAATTTTAAACTGCTGTTTGATGAGAAAATATCGAGCCACTAGAAAAAAGTAAAAAACGACGCTCGCGTCGTCTAAAATGCAATGCAACAAAAATTTAAATTTGTCATCAGTTTGTTCTAATCAAAAAGCATACCGTAAGAGCAGCAAAAGCCAAAAAATGGCATAAAAATGATGAAAATGATATTCCTTGCGGTGAGCAAGTCACCCTTGAGCAGATGTTGCGCCATAAAGTATCCAGTCACTTGAAAGAAGAGAATAATCATCACCACTAAAAAAACAGTTCAAGTTTGCTTGCAAAACTTTAAAATCTGATCCGACTCTTGTTGTTGCCAAACTAAAATTCGTGTTCATTAAATTAAAGCCCTTATTTTAAAACACGTTTTAAAATTGTTTAAACCATACACTTTCCACCGCAAAAGATCCTCGTTTGCTCCGCTTTTCTGCACCTCACTGCCCACATCAACCTGCCACTGGGCACCTGCGGGTGAAAGGTGAGCGTGGTGAAGGTGACCATTTGAATGGCAATTCCGGTGTTGTAGATGACATCAGAGAGGTCCCAGTAGGCCTGTGGGGCGATGCGGTGGGTGAAGAGTTCGGGCATGCCGCTGGCATTGTACAGTCCGCCGTACTGTACAAAGACCAGAAAAAGACTGTCCAAGTCGATGGCCAGGGCGCACAGCAGCGGGATCAGGTAGTAGAGGTTGAAGGGAACGGGAAACAGGCCGTAATTTTTTAGCTGAGATTGAGGATTTCTAAAGTAAAGTTTCCCAATATTGGCCACTGAGTTTCCGGTGCCTAGGTCCTTGATTGGGTCAAGGTCAAAGTAGAATATAGAAAGGTAGGCGAAGAGGTTGCCAAAAAGATGATACACAGCCTTCCAAATGGCTGTAGTCAGTTTATCAATAGGATGACCAGCCATACTTAAAATTGTTTTTAAAATATAAATTTTATTTAATGCAAAACATTTGCAACTGAAACAAAAGTAGCAAAAGTTAGCCAGTTTATATATGGCAAAATAAGTTTATGTTGTCATGCCCAAAATGTACTTAAATAAATTTTTTTGTGATTTTTTATTTTAAAATGAAATCCTTGTTAATTAAAACTAAAAAACGATTTTTATTTTTAAACTTAATTGAATAAAAAATAAAAACTTTTTTTAGTTACGTTGTAAAACTTTTTAATTTATTGTCATTTTTAATCAATATTATCACAACTAAAAGTTTTAAGTTTATGACATTTAATTATTACTTAATTTTTTAAAAACATCTATCTTTGTTACTAAGTTACTACCCAACATACGCCTCTTTAAAATTTTTCTTTTTGAAAATCTTCATAAACAGTATTGACAAAGAGAAAAACAACTGCAGTAAAAAACAAAATAAGTAACAAGTATTGTTCTAGTTATCATCTAAATTTTTACAACTCACATATTCAAACATCTTCGAGTCAATGACGCTGTTGTTCATCAGGCGAAAACCAGTTCTTGCGCCGCGGTGGTTGCTGATCAGTTTGCTGAGCTGCAAAACAAACAAAATAAGTTTTTACTTCAAAACTTATTTTTTATAACAAACTTACCTGCAACAGCTGAGTCGGCGGTGGCCCTTGACCTTGACCACTGGCCACTACCCTGGAGTATCGATAGGCAAAGCGGACACTGAGACTGTGTAGCCGTACAAATTGCTGCACCACTTGGGAGCACTCGTTGGTGATCGCCAGTATGATTAACAGAAATTCGACGGTGAAGAAGACGTAGAAACTGTTCTGGCGCCAGTCGTCGCTGCCGCCAAAGAGAAAGGCGTAGCTCATGAAGCAGATCGACACAATGTACCCGCCAAAGTAGTTGGTTAACAAGGGGCTCCAAAAGCTGCTGTACACCTTTAGGTCCTGGTACAAGGCGAGGACCTCGTAGTTAAGGGCTGCAAACTGTCGCCACACCTTTGCCCTTCTAACTTCGATGTTGCCGACAAACTTTTGAGTTTGCACATGTTCAACTTTTTTCAGCAAGCGGTTGAACTTGTTAATTTTAAATTTCTGTTGAATGCGAAAGTATCGAGTCACTAAAAAGAAGTACAAAACAATGGTCGCGTCGGCTAAAATTCAATGCAAAAAAATTTTTAGGTTTGTAGTCAGTTTTCTCCAATAAAAAAAACTTACCATAAGAAGAGTAAAAACTAAAAAACGGCATAAAAATAGTGAAAATAATATTCCGGGCTGTGAGCAGGTCACCCTTGAGGAGATGCTGTAAATTAAAATAACTGGTCGCTTGAACGAAAAGAATAACCATCAGCACGAAAAAAACGGTCCGAGTTTGCTTGCGAAACTTCAAGATCTGATCCGACTCTCGTTGCTGCCAAACTAAAGTTTATAAACAAAAATTAAAGCTTTTGTAAAAAAATGTTTTTTATAAAACTTTAATCTTACATTTTCCATTGCAGTAGATCCTCGTCTGTTCCGCCTTTCTTCCCTGCACTGCCCACATCAGCTTACGGTGGGGCACCTGAGGGTGAAAGGTGAGCGTGGCGAAGGTGACTAACATAATTGCAATTCCGGTGGTGTAGATGATATCACAGAGGTCCCAGTAGGCCTGCGGTGAGATGCGATGAGTGAAGAGTTCGGGCATGCCGCTGGCATTGTACCGACCGCCGTACTGTACGACCACCAGAAAGAAACTGTCCAAGTCGATGGCCAGGACGCACAGAAGCGGAATTAGGTAGTTAATGTTGAAGGCAACTGGGAACAGGCCGTAATCTTTAAACTGCGACTGAGGACTGGCTCGGTAGAGTTTTTCAATGTCGGCTACTGAGTTTCCGGTGCCTAGGTCCTTGATTGGGTCGAGGTCAAAGTAAAAGACGGAAAGGTGGGTAAAAAGGTTGCCAAAAAGGTTGGAGGCAAACTTCCAAATAGTTGTAGTCAACTGGTCGACAGTGTGACCAGCCATACTTGATAATAACACCAAACTTGCAAAGTTAGGTAACTTGGACCAAACCCAGTACATTTTGTTCAGTAAGCACTAGGTAATTTTTGTGCCAAATATTAGGTCCTAGGATTGGGGCAAACTCAAATTATGAATGTTTTTGTGAAACCAAAATCAAGCCATTTTTCCATAGACACGCTGTAAAATTGCAACGCTTATGGGGAAAACGCTTAAATTAAATTTTAGAAAAATAATCATAACTTGAGTTTGCCCCAATCCTAAGACCTAATATTTGGCACAAAAATTACCTAGTACTTATTGAGCAAAATGTACTAGGTTTGGTCCAAGTTACCTAACTTTGCACGCTTGGTGTAATCGTTTTAAAGTTTTTATTTTATTCAATGTAAAATGGGCGACCGGAAGAAAAACAGCAAAAGTTTGCCTGTTTATATATGACAAAAAAGTTTTCTTTGTTGTTGTCATGCCCAAAGTGTACTTGTACCAGATTGTGCCTTGTGATTTTTTATTTTGAATTAAATTACTTTTTTCTTAAATCAAAGTGTGATTTATCTCATGATTAAATTTAATTGACAATAAAAACTCATTATTTTCCTAGAAACGTGTTCAAACTTTTTAAATTTATTGTCATTGGTAATGATCAACATTTGAACCGCTAAAAGTTTTACGTTTATGATATCTAAAAACTATTTATTTTTGTTTAAAAACAACTTTTTTGTCAAAAAGTATCTAGGGTTTATGTGTTTTGACACATTTAAAATCTGTTTTCCGTTTACTAATTTACTCAAAATAAGTTTTTTTTATTGATTTTAACTTTTTATTTAACTTTAAATAATTATGTTTTGTTCACAAAATTTAAAAAATTGTTATTTTTTTAACGACAACTCTTATCAATGTGTTATTTTAACAAAAACAAAATCATCAAATTCAAAATTTTAAGTATAACAAAAAAACTCTTTTATTAACGTTGACTGATTCTAGGTAAATTTGCAGTTGGTAGCATTTGAAATCAGGTACATCAAATTGAACAAATGATAATGCCAGTAATAATAATAAAAGTACAATTAAGTGCGTTACAAACATCGATGTAGCCTTGCAAAGTCAACATTGACGGGCTGAAATAAAAGCCAACTTTATTTGACAAAAAAAACTTTTTTTGTTTATTTTCTTTTTGACTATCGAATTCTGGATAACAGTCAGTCAGTTGTTGGTCATTAGCAATCAGAAAAGGGCAACAGAAGGAAAGCAGAAAGGCAAGTGTAAGAAGTGGCCTCTTAAAATTAGATTAACTTGACGTCGTTTGAAAGTTACTTCCCTTCACTTTTGTTTTTTTCTAGTGGCGGTGGCGGCAGTGGTGATCACGATGGCACTTGAAAGTAGCCTAGAAAAAGCAAAAAAAGATAAAAAACCAATCGAGCTAATTTTCTGCTTGATTCTGACTGCGAACAATAAAAGAAAAAAATAATCAAAAAAAAGAAAAACTAAAAGCTTTCTTCAGGACCGCTGTTGTTGTTGCTGCTGCTGCTTCACTTGAAAAAACAAACTTTTTCTCTTGTTTTTTTGCTTTTCAAAGTCAATTGAACAGCAAATTAGACAGTTGCAGACTGCCTAGCTTTTTTCTGTTCTGACTGATAAGATAGATAGATAGATGCCAATCGAAGAATGACTGAAGCAGGAAAAAAGTTTTACTTTCTATTTATTTTTTCCTTGTTAATTCAGTAATAGTAATACACTATGTTCAGTACGGTAATACTTTATTAGTTACTTTTAATTGGCTTTCATTTGACATATCAAAAAAACGAAGAGGGGAAAAGAAAAAGAGGTGCACTTAAAGTGAAAGAAAAATGAAAAGCACCCAAACTTAAATACAAAATAGTTTTTTTATTTGAAGAGCAATTGAAAATAATGGCTTTTTTATTACTTCAATTGATTTAATAAAGGTACCCTGCTTTTTTTCGATGATTTTCCATTTCATATTTAATTAAAGTACCGTACCTGACATTTGGAAAGAAGGTACAGAATTTAAAATATGGCATTTCATTTACAAGTTGAAGTGATTTTGCAAAACATAAAGGTAAAACATTGCTAAGGTGACATTGAGGACAGGAGCTGTGCTGTGCTGTGCTCACCTTAGGCTTTGCCGCCTAAAGTCGTAGCCGATTTTCAAAAAAGCTTTTCACAGCACCCCTGCTGCACTCTGGTGGCGGCGTGCAGCAACTTTTCTCGACTGACTGCTCACTGTTCCCCCTAGCGGAGAGCGAGCGCACCTGAAAGCACAACAAAAGGTGTACCGGTTTTTTCTTTCTCTCGAAAAATCCTCTCCCGCTCTCGCTCTCTCTCTCTCTCTCTCTTTCTCTGGGCCCACTTGTTCGCCATCTTTTTATTTTATTTTAGCGTGTTTACTTTTATTCCCACCACCAAAAAAGGAATCCCCTCTTCACTAGATCTGAATTCTCTGCATCTCGCTCATCACAACAGAAGCAGTTTCTCTTCTCATTCACTCAATCTCCTCCTCCTCCTCCTTCGGTTATCATCTTCTGCGTCATCAGACACAACAAACAACAGCTCGTCAACTTTTGTTTCTCATTCTACCTTCTGATTTTCCCCCCATCATGTCCAGCATCTCCCTTCTGCGACTGAGCGAGGAGCGTAAAGCCTGGCGAAAGGATCACCCCTTTGTGAGTAGTAGATCTGATGATTGCAACTGGTAATAAACAAAAAAGTTGACGTTTTTCCCTTTTGTGTTTCAGGGATTCACCGCTCGACCGGTTCGAAATCCGGACTCGACCTACAATCTCACCGAGTGGGAATGTGCCATTCCCGGCAAGAAAGGTGTAAGTGTTTGTTTTGATTTGTTGTCATCCTAAAGATCACACCTCATCTTGTCAAATTTTAAATTGATGTTCTTTTTCTTCCCTCTGCAGGGTCTCTGGGAGGGCGGCATCTACAAGCTGAAGATGTTCTTCAAGGAGGACTACCCCTCGGCGCCGCCGAAGTGCCGCTTCGAGCCGCCCCTTTTCCACCCGAACATCTTCCCCTCGGGCTCGGTTTGTTTGTCGATTCTGGACGAGGAGAAGGACTGGCGTCCCTCCATCAGCATCAAGCAGATTCTCCTGGGCATTCAGGAGCTGCTCGACAATCCGAACATCAAGGACCCGGCGCAGGCGGACGCCTACACCTGCTACAAGTGAGTGCTTCAGCCTTTTTAGGTGGTGGAGTTTTTGCTAACTCTTTTGTTTCTTTTTCTTTTCAGCAACAACCGCAAGGAGTACGAGATGAAGGTGCGCGCACAGGCCAAGGCGATGGCCATGCAGCTGTAATGGGGCACAAACAGCACACTTAGGTCATGGCTTGAGCATGACCAGCTCCTTCTGTTCTGTTCCAACAAGAGCCCTTCCTCTTGAATTCTCCGTACATTTTATTATTATTATCTGCATGAGCACGACCACACACCTTTTTCTTCACCATCGCCACCACCATCTTCATCTTCCCAACAGCAACAATCTCATCCTAGTAGAACAGTACAACCACCACCACAACCAAAACAGCATGAAACGAAATGAAACGACACGACTTTCTGAGATAGACATAGCAAACAGGAGCATTATATATCAGATGTGTTTTACTTATTTCAGGCTTTGTTTTACAACTTCGACACTACCATCTCTGTCTGCTGTTCAGCACATCGGTGACTTCTGTGTGTTTTAACAAAATAATGTGAACTCCTTCATCAAGAAAGAAAGAAAGAGTAAAGGATGAGACGCTTTTAACCATTAGCTATTTAACTCGAGCTGTGGTGGTGATCACCATCAGGCCCACCACCACCACCAGCAGTCTTTCCATTGCCTTCTTCCTTATCATTCTTCGGTGACTGTGGTTTGTTATTGTTGGCCAGCGGCGAGAAGATGATCGGCTGGAGGGCGGTGTGCAGATTCCAGAAGGCATTTTTAGTCTGACCGTTTTCCACCGACTTTCCCGACGATATAGCCGCCCGCTCCCGTTCCCGCTCCCGTTCCATGGCGGTGGTGCGGAGGGCGGTTCGGTAGAGGGGCCGGTTGACCTTCAGGTAGAGGACCTTCTCCGGGCAGTAGAGGGAAAAGTCGGCGATGAAGGAGGAGGAGGAGGAGGAACTTTTTTCCTTACCTTCCTCATCGGTAAAGGTCGTCTCCTGCTCAGTGGTGGTGGTGGTCTGAACTGCTCCAACACTTCCGTTTCCGGTCACTTCACCGCCGCCGCCGCCGTTGTTTTCAGCTTTCGACCGCTCCTCCTCCATCTCCTCGATCATCAGCGCGCTGACGCCAAAGTAGCAGAAGGGCCCGGCGCTGTACTCCTGGTTCTCCTCGGTGACCACCACGCGGGCGTGCCCCTCGAGGATCATGATGAAGTAGTCGGCCGGCTGACCTCGCCGGTAGAGGACATTTTCGGGGGACATCTCCTTTAGAGAGCGAGCTCCATTTGAAGCTGCTGTCGTTGATCCTCCGCCTCGTTGATTTGATAGCAGTCCCTTGGCCTGGTAGTAGATGTCGTCCTGGGAGAGCAGTACTTTGAGGACCTCCTCGCTGATGTAGTGCTTGGAGAAGGGCTCGACGGCTAAGGAAAGAGAGAAGAGGGGAAAGAATTTTAGAATTTGAGAAGATGGAGTCGAGAATTTCGCAGAATTTAACTCTAAAATATTCCCACTTACAAGAGGCGAGGAACCGTGAGGCGGCCAGCGCCAGCTGCGGACTAATGACCACATGAGTGCAGCCAATGTGAGCGTGCAGGTTGTCCTTGAAACCGTCGCGAATGAAATCGAGGTAGCTCCGCTGACTTTGCACCTCCTTCCGCTTCTGCTTCCGGCGGTTGTCCGCTGAAAAGAAAAAAAAAGTTAACAAAGGTAAGTCGAGATTTAAAATGATGACCGTCAAAACTAAAATTAAAAATTCTCTCTTATACTACTACTCACAGATCACATCGGTCTCGTCGTTGATCTCCGCCTGCAGCAGCTCCTCGATGATGTCCTCCAGCGTGACGACGCCCAGAAATTCATAAACGGGATCGCCTCCCGCCCCACTGTCCACCACTCGATTGACCTGCGCCATATGCGATCGGCCGCTCTTGAACTCATTCAGCACCACATCGAGGGTCACATCTTCAAGAACCGTAAAAATGGGGTGCGAATAGAAGTCGAGGACCACCTTCAGCGGGAGGGCGTGATCGGCGTCCACCAGGGCGAGGTCCTTGACGTGCAGCACGCCGACTACCTTGTCTCGCTCTTCGAGGTAGATTGGAATTCGAGAGTAGCCGGAGTTGTTGATCGCAGTGAGGGTTTCAAAGTTCAGCACAGTACTATAGGGGAGCATGAAGACGTCCTCCGCGGGCGTCATAATGTCCGCGACGCGGATGTTGCGGAAGCGGAGGGCGCCGGAGATGATCTGATAAGATAAGGGGAAAAAATTTATCAATGAAAAGATTTTGAAAAAAAACTCCTCGACTCCACCTTACCTTCATCTCATCCTGCTGCAGGTGATTATAGGTGCTGGTCACCCTAATGTACTCCATCAGCCGCTCTCGGTCGTAGACGTTGCCGATCTCCTCGCCCAGTATCCGGTCCAGGATCCAGGAGATCGGCAGCGAAAGGGGAAAAGTGAGGAACATGAAGAGATAGGTCACGTAGATGGTCTTCGCGCCGACGGCCAGGCCGTGTCTGCTGCAGGCCGCCTGCGGAATGATCTCCCCGAAGACGACGATGGCCAGCGTGGAGACGATGACGGCGAGCACACCGGAAGTGAGCCCATCCATGAAGATGGTCAGCGTCGAGTTGACGAGGACATTGCCGAGCAGCAGCGTACAGAGGAGGTAGTTGCCGCGGGCGCGAACCGGTGCTATAGATCGCGCCCAGAACTTCTCATCCTCCGTGCCGCAGTTTTCAATCACTTGCAGCTCGTTTTTGTCCAGCGCCATTAGACCAAGGTTTAGTCCACTGAAGAGACCGGACATGGTGAGAAGGAGGGCGATCATCACCAGCGACAGCCATAGGGGGAACAGCGGAGCTTCGGATTTAATCTTGAGCCAGCTGGAGCCGCCCACCTCGGTGGAGCTGGCCGCTCCAGCATATCGAAACTGCGCTTTCGAAGAGTGGCTGGGCTCTCCTCTCCAGGCTGCAGCAGCGAGTAGCAGAGGAAGTAGGCGTCTTCGTTGGCCGCCAGCTGAACCAGGTGGACGTGGGCGGTGTAGCGATTGTCCACGGTGGCGGTAAAGGCGCGGCCGTGCCCGATGTGGCACTCTTCCGGTTCCACTTCCGGTTCAGCTTCCGGTGTAACTCCGTCGGGCCGACCAAGGAGGAGGAGGGCGTCGGCGGGTCATTGGTGAAGCCGATCAGGAAGGTGCCGTTCTGCTGGCCGGTGAAGTCGGTGCCGAAGAGGCGGAAGGTGACGTCGGTGTTCTCCTGGATGGTGTAGGTTCTAGGGAGTGAGAATGGAAGTGGGGACAAAAAAAAGAAGCTTTAGTTTGTAAAAGGTGAAAAGGAGGTTTAGAGGATCTCATACGGTCCATGGTCGGTGATGCTCTTCTCGTCGCCCTCCAGGCGGAAGCCGGTGACAATTCGAGCAACCACAGGAGGTGGTGGTGATGATGGTGATGATGAAGATATTGGCTGAAAAACTGATCGTTTATGTTGAGTGTGGTGGTGGTGGTGATAAGACGGGGCTGATGACAGTTGTGCTCTGATTGAAGTTGTTGTCGTTGTTGATGGTGGCATTCAAGGGAAGCAGCTTCAGCCCAGCAGTTGAAGTGGGCAAAGCGGTGACGATCACAGCGAAAAAGGGTGAGAGAAGAAGAAGTAGGAGAAAGAGGAAGAAACTGAACTTGGCAATCTTGCGTTGAAGAAAATTGCCATTAACGCCACCACCTCTGGCGCCAAAGTGGCGGCGCAACTTTACATGCTGACTCAGACACTGCTGCTGCTGCTGCTGTTGCTGTTGGTTAGTTCTACAGAAAAGGCCACTGTACCCCATCAAAAAGTGGTGGCGGTTTGCTTTGCCTGGTGGTGGTGGTGGTGAGTGAGGTAATGAAATGCACAAACAGAAAACTGCGATGATTTTGCACAAACAGAAAACGCTGATGAGTTGCTGACAGAAATATGAGGAGCAGGAGCAAGAGAACACAGTCGAGAATAGGACTTACTGTCGCCGTTGAGTGCCGGTTAAATACTCATTACCAGGTAGTGAATGAGTGTTAGTGCCATAATGATAGAGAGAGAGAGAGAGAGAGAGAGAGAGAGAGAGAGAGAGAGAGAAGTGAGTGAATGTCAATGGTGTGGATTAGGGTTAGGGTTAGCGGTGAGTAGATTAGCAAGAGCAAATGTAAAAGCAGAAGAAAAGTAGATGAAGGCCATGTTGTACGGCGGTGGCAGCAACGGCAACGACAAAACGGCAATAACAACGTCAGTCAGACAAAATGGAAAGAAGAGAGTCGAGTGAAGTAATCAGCCCAAATGAGCAGACACTGACTCTGTTTCTTTCTCTCTTTCCGAGTCTCTCTTTCGCTGTGTTGTGGTTACGCCGATTCTGTGCTGTTGCACATCAGGAGACGACCCACACACACACACACACACACACACTCAAACGAGAAAGAGAGAAAGCACGGGCACCCAAACAGTTGTCGACAGTGTGCAACCTGAACTTGCAAACACAGAGTGTACGAACGAACAGTAACAAGAGGAAGAAGAGGAGCAGAAGGAAATTACAGCACAAGATGTGTGCACTGCTGCTGCTGTTGTTGTCGTACAAGAGCAGCAGTAGCAGCAGCCAATTTTTCTACTCTACTCTAATTCGAAAAAGTGCTCTCACGGAGTTCGTCGAAACCAAACAAAAAGGAGTTGCAGTTGCGGTGACTCAACTCAGTCGGAACTGATGCTGATGCTAATGCTGACAAATTGCGTAACTTCTTGTTTGTTTCTCGGTGTTTGTTTTAGGAAAGAGAGAGAGAGAGAGAGAGTGCTGTAAACCAACAAACAAAGCGGACACTAGGCACATACCTTCGTAGCCAGCCAGACAGACAGACAGACAAACAAAGAAAAACGCACCAAAAGTGTCAGTCTGCACCAGGATTAGGGTGAGAGAGGGTGACGTTGTTGAGGTGAATGATGATGATGATGGTGGTGGTGGTGGTGGTGGTGACCTGGTTCATTTGTTTGTAGCCATCATCACCGCCATCAGCTGCTGACATTGTGTTATCATCGTCTTCCTGTCAGCGGGATCGACAATGACGCAAGTTGGAAGTGATGCTAAGCTGGAGATGACTAATTAGTAATTAGCAGCTGCATCAGAAGGTATTATTTGTCAGTCAGTCAGTCAGTCTTCACCTACACTGGTTAAATCCACTTCACTTCA
Organism: Tyrophagus putrescentiae; assembly: GCA_024499935.1. Classification (NCBI taxonomy): domain Eukaryota; kingdom Metazoa; phylum Arthropoda; class Arachnida; order Sarcoptiformes; family Acaridae; genus Tyrophagus; species Tyrophagus putrescentiae. Next base: position 3,791,430 of record JAMZRA010000006.1, on the reverse strand, counting down.
CTTCTGGCTTGATCCGCTGACCACCAAAAAAATGCAGACAGAAAAAAAAGAGAAGTGCTGTTGTAAATCAATCAGGCCTAGACAGCAAAGGAAAAACAAACCGCATAAAGTTGGTTAATCCGCGGGTGATAAACTCCAGCGAAGAAGCTTTGGATTGTTTTAGGTGACACATTTTTAAGCACTTGAAATTACTTTCCATTGGAAGCATTTGGCTAGTTCCATTGACACAGAAAAAATTCATTCATTTCTCGCTTTCTAAAAAATTCTGAATTTTTTGGTTTAGTGTAGTAAAAAGTGAACTAATGTTGTTGTTTTTCAAAAAGATGAGTCAGAACAGTGCTTATTAGAACAATGCTTTGTCAAAAATATTTCCAAAGTAGTTCAAAATAAAACAGCAGAATCAATACAGGTTGAATAAAAAAGTAAAGATTGATGAAGATTTTTTTATTCAAAATCAGAAAACATTCGCGCCTACAGTGCGCATCCAGCGAAGCAGATGTCGCTGCGAACGTTCTTCTGTCAGTTTGTTTTGAGTCACTCTCTCTCACTCTCTCTCTCTCTCTCTCTTCTTTCTCACTGAGCACGCCGTCGCCGCTTTCTCCCAGAGAAAAGAATCCGCGTCCGCGTATCTTCCGCCCAAACGATCTCATCCCATTACATCCCACTAATCCATTTCATTCCAAGTTAGACCAAAAGTGGTGGTTGAAAAGCCGTCGGCAGCTCACCACCACAACAGCTCGGAGTGCTGCTGTCACAGTGCTGCAACAACAGCTGACACAACACATCAGACTCCAAACAACAGAAAAATAGAAATCGAACCAAAAGAAAAACCCAAGAATAAAAGGCTATGTCCGAGCCGCCGTCGAAGCAGCTCACCGATCTGACCGACCTGGCGATGGCCACCCTCTTGACTACCTGCCGCTGGTCGACCTGCAGCACATTGACGAGGTCCACGACGGCGACGGCGGCGGCTGGCGCCAGCTGAAGATCGATGCGCTGCACCGCCGACCGGCGCTGGTCATCGGGCGCCAGCAGGCGGACCTGCCGCTGATCGAGGTGGTGGCCCGGTACCAGGGCTGCAGCTTCGAGCTGCTTCGTTTTGTATGGGAGGATGAGGAGGAGGCGGAGGAGGCAGTGGAAAAGAATGAAGCAGCAAACCCAGCAAATCAGGACTACCAAAACAAAGCGTCGGCGCTCCTAAGAGGACGTCGCTCCTCTCTCCTCTTTCACCACATGAACACGCTGTACACCGGCGCCACCGCCTACCTCGGCCCACGCACCTACGCCCTTATCAGCCACCACTACGCTTCGCACAGCCTCACCAGCCTCAGCGTGGTCCTTCCTCGCCGAGGTCGCGTCAGCGAACTGGTGGAGCTGGCACTTCTGCTGGAGCACCCCGCCCTCCGCCGCCAGCTTCGCCAGCTGACGGTCCTCTTCTGGGCGGACCGGGGTGGCGGAAAGCGGCAGGCCGCCGGCGAGGACTTCCGAGACGCCTTCCGGGCCGTCTTCACTGCCCTCAATCAGCTGCTCGGCCTGGAGCGGCTGACGCTCAATCTGCGCCTGGTCACGCCGGCCCGCCTGTCGCACCGGCGACAGTGGCTGGAGCTGCTCCAGCCGCGGGTGCATCCTCGGAATCCTCGGAATAACTGGCCTCTTCGGGCTCATCAGCTTCCGTTTGTGCGTCACCTGAACCGTCCTCTTCCTCCTCCCCCGGCTCCGTTTCTGATGAACAGACTCTCCTCCTCCTCCTCCTCCGGCTGAAAGACCACCGTTTCGAAATAGCGTGGAGAACATTGAAGAGCTGAATCGTGAACTGAGAGAGAATTTTCAAGCGCTTCGTCGACTTCGCCGTCAGTATGCTCAGATGCGGCAAGAAGCATTGCAGAGAGGGGAGGTCCAGGACCAGGAGGAGGGAGAGGAGGAGGAGGAATTGCCGCCGCCCAAGCTGCCGCCCTTTCACCTGTCCGCCGAGCTGCTTCGTCGACTCCGTCACCTGAGCGTCCGCACTTGGGGTTTTGGTGGTGGTGAAGAGGGTGAGGAGGGTGAGGAGCCGCAGCGGATCGGTTCGATCCTCTCCGGCGTCCACCTGCAGAACCAGCAGGGGCCGCTGGGCGCCACCGACCAGTGGGACGACTTTGCGGCGCTCAGGCTGCGGTACATTCCGTCGCCGCCGCTTGCAGAAGCAAACTCATCATTACAGAGACCGCCGCCGCCGCCGCCTCCATCTCGCCTGGAGGAGCTGTACATTGGCAACAGCATCCTCAGTCTGGCGATGGCGCTCGGCGAGAATGATGGGCCTCCTGGTGGTGGTGGTGAAGAGGAAGAAGACGATGCTGAGGATGACAGAGAGGAAAGAGGACAGGAGGAGGAGGAGGAGGAAGAGGAGGAGGAGGAACGTGAAGAACGGGAGGAAATGGACGCGGCACTTGCTCAAGCCGTTCAAAGAGAAGAAGAAGAACTAGTTATTGAATGGGCGGAAAGGCGATGGATGGCACAAGGGGGCCAACTTCAGGCGCAGCAGCAGCAGCAGCAACGGCGGCCGCCGCCGCCCTCCTTTGCGCAGCACTTTGCCGGGCTGATGATGATCGACGAGGACCGCCTGGCCGGCGCCACGCGGGAGCTGTCGCTGAACGCGGCGCCGCTGACCGGGGCGGATGTCCAAAGTGGGCGTCTGGAGCGTTTTGCCCTCCGCTACGCCCACCTCCAGCGTCTCTCGGTGACGCTCGATCCGCTGTTACCAGTGGAGGCGCTGGTGAGGGCGCTGGCGCCCACCTGCACCAGGCTCGCCCACCTGGCCATTGCGGTGAACTACGGCTGGCGGCGGCGGAACGGGCCGGGACAGGGCCGTGGTGGCGACCTGGTGGCGCCCGTGGAGGCTGCCCGGCAGGAGCAGCCAGAGCAGCCCGAGCAGGAGATAGAGCAGCCCCCCCTCTCGGTGATGACCTGTGTGAAGGCGTTGAGGTAATTGTGTGCTGTGATTTGTTCATTTTTTTATTTGTCTTTTTACTATCGGAGCCTTTTTGTTTTTGTTTTATTAGCCTCGAGGTGGTCACCACCAGCCACGCCGACCTAGACCGCCTCCGTCTCGGCGACCACTTTCCCGCGGCACAGGTGCTCTCTCTGACGCACCTCTTCTACCTGTGCGAGGACTGCCTGGAGGAGCAGCTCCGTCGGCTGAAGATACCGACAATCGCTCAGCACCAGCAGCGAGAGGGGCGGCGACAAGCTGCTCTGCCACCGCCCCTCTCGCTGGACCACCTCGGGCCGGCCCTCCACTTCCTCTGGCAGGGCGAGGAGCACCAAACCCTAACGGTCGCCCTGCTTCGCAGCTGCATGGGCCTCGTTCGGGCACGCCTCTTCGCCGCCTTGCCTCGCCTGGAGGTGATCCAGGCAAACGGCACCGTCGTCGGCCTCTTTCACTTCCGGGGCACGCCCACCCTCGAGGAGGGGACGGTCTTCAGCCGGGCGGATCACCCCACTGAAGATGCCTTCCGGTGGGAGATTGAGGAGGCGAAGAGGGCCATGCCGAAGCCACCGGAACCGGAAAAGCCTCAAAGACCACCACCACCTCCGCCGTCACCACCACCAGCAGCAGCAGCTGATCTTCGCCACCATTTGGTAAACATCGATGAAGACGATGTACGCCAGGATGAAAACTAGGGCAGATCATTTTCCGCCTTTTTCGGCTTTTGTTTCCTAAATCGAATTTTTCTAGGTATTTTGTTGCCTTTCTCTCTTCATCTAATTGATTCAGTTGGCTCACCACCAGATTCCTTTTTTCCAGCTCACTTCACTCTTCATCGTGAGTCGTTTTTACAAACTCGTTTTGCCTCTACTGCAAATACAGTGTGCTCAATATTGGATCACTCTCTCATTGTTGATTGCTCATTTCATCATCATCAATACCATAACCACAACCACTGGTAATCTGTGATCTAAAGTTTTTGTATTTTTGTATTTCTTTTTTTATTAAAAATAGAATTTTAAAAAATTAATCAATTGTTTTGTTCCAAAAGGGAGATCTGCTTTATCAGCGACATTTGGCGTTGTCGTGAAAAAAACTTCAAAAGCGGCCCATTCAAAGTAGGTGTCCAAAGAAAAGGATCCATTGGAGGAGGTGATCAAAAGAAGTTTTGAAATAAAGAAAACAAAGTTCAGCTTAGCTGTAAACAAAACAAAACAAATAAAAAATCGAACAGTGTTTACAGAAATATTTCCGGGAAAACTTTTTCCGCCTAAATTTAGGTTAGGTTGCATTTAGGTTAGGAAAACCGGGTTCCGCTTTGCGGGTACTTTCCCTTTACCGATTTTGCTAATTTTGGTTTTAAAAGAAGCGCACTGTCGCTAGCTTTCCAACGGTATAAAGAAAACCAAAAATTTCGGTCGGAAAGGGGTCAAACGGTCCAATTGTCTGATTAAAAGGTTTTGGAGAAAACGCCAGTGCGGAGACTGCTCACCGGGGCAGGTGACAGTCCTAGGAGAGTGACTTGTTCTGGTGGGCAAGTTCCAGTTTGAACTTTTTTTTATTGCAACTCATTCTAATTACCTTAAATACACCTTAAACACACCTTTAGACTACTTTCAAAGGAAATTTGAGCATTCAGGGACCTCTTTTTGGCCGGTTTGTTTTATCTAAAAGCCGCCATTTTGCGTAATACTAAACTTTTTGCTTTTTTAAGCAAATTCCCCTATTTTCTGCTTCTGTTACCCAGGCAGACAGTTATTTTCTCTTTTTTTGCCTTTCTTCTCATTATTACTCACTACCAAATGCCATTTTTCACTAGTAGCAATGATAAACAACATCAGCCAAAAATATGCACAAATCTAACACAAAAGTTCAATTTGCTTTGTGAAGCAAACTTTTACAGTTACTTTTCATTACACAAACTAAAAGTACACAAAATTAATCAGCACTAGTGTTGAAACGAAAGAAAGAAGAGTTGCCGCGAGGTAAACTGCTGCATCAGGTTAAGCAGTTTCGGCATTGAACTTTCATTGTTGTCGTTGTTTTGCTTTTTGGTAAAATCAAGTGCTATAAACTCTTATTGCTAAAGTTGTCATTGATCTATCTTCTAAAACAGTTTATTGAGTAAACTTTTTTTGTTCTAAATAATAATAATAACAAGGGCGTGAGTGTCGCTTCGCGACACGTACTCTTTAGTTTTTCTAAATTTTTAAGCATTGACTGGTGTCATTTGGTTGATCGGCATCGTCCGACGGCTTGGGACACAACTCGCAAGCTCGTTGTGCCCCAAGCCGTCGGTGCCAATCAACCAAATGACACCAGCCTTCAACATTTGGGGTTTACTTGGCTGGTTAATTTGTAAAAAAATTTTGTTCAGTGTCATTTGGAAAATCCATAATAAAAAATACTTTTAATAGTCCAGTCAACTCAAATTTAACATCAATAGATAGGTGTTTATTAGCGTTGTTTTTAAACTAAACCGCGTCATAGAATCATGAAAGATGTAATTTATAGAACCATAAATGTAAACGCAAAAAATCATATAGAACTTAAATAGGGATTTGTACAAAAATTAAAACTGACTCTAATAATTACTTCCGTAAGTCAAATCAACCTAAATTTAAAACCAATAGATAGGTAGTAGTTAGCATTGTTTTCAAGTAAAACAATGTTTAGATATCATGAAAGATGTAATTTATAGAATCATAAATGTAAATGCGGAAAATCATATGGAATTAATATAAGAATTTTTATGAAATCTTTAACTGGTCATAATAATTACTTGAGTTAGTCAAATTAACCCCAACTTAATACCATTAGATAAACAATACTTTGCTTTGTTTTCAGGTAAAACTGAGTTTTGAAATCTTGAACGATGTAATTTATAGAATCATAAATGTAAACTCAAAAAATCATATGAAATTAATATATGAAATTTTTAACTGACTGTAATAATTACTCTCAAAGATCAAATCTTTTTGAGTTTAACGCCAATAAGTAGGTATCCGTTAGCTTAGTATTCAGGCAAAAACCGCAGCTCAATAACTTTCACGATGTATTTTTTAGAGTCAAAACAAATCGTATAGAACTTATTCAGAAAGTTCGAATTTATGATCTTAAAAATGCACTCGGTGTTTGAATCACTTCAAATTTGGTACCATTTGAAAGATGCCATTTAGCTTGTTTATTGTGCGAAAACAGTTTCTTGAAATCTTAAACGATGTAATTTATAGAAGCAAAAAAGTGCGTGCAGAGAGAGAAACATCATTTTTTTAGGGAAGTTAGATTTTTTGAGTTCGTTTCTATAAAAAATTAATACAGAGTAGTTGCCAACAAAAATTTTTAATTTTTGTAGTAATAATTTTTATGAAATAGAATGGTTTTTTAACTGTTTTGTGCATGAAAACTGGCTGGTAAAACCAATGGATAAAGGCGGAAAAAGTGTCATTGATTTACTTTTAAAACGTTTGTATAAAAGTAAAGCTGTTTGTTGTGCTTTGTATAACTTTTCTAGTCTGTTTCTATAGAAACTCACATAAATTAACAGCCATCAATTTTGTTTTTTTGCAACCAAAAAAATGTAATAAATATTTCCAAAATCTTAATATTTTGCAAAAAATTCATTTTGTTTTTTCTTTAGTACCTTAGATGTACTGAGTTTGACTGTGTGAGTAAATGAGGTTGTTGTTTTTGACTGACAACTAGGTGTAAGTGTTTTTTGCATATAAAATCCTCAATATTCTATTTAAAAATGGGAAATTTAAAATAAATTTAACTTTTAAATACATAACCAAAATACCTTTTTCATTGCGTAGTTGTCCATCAAAATTGCTAAAATTGGCTTTAATTTTAAAATGACACCCAAAGCAACTTTACACGGCATCTCCAGGATGATCTCCAGTCATGGCTACGCCCTACTGTACTACCACGATCCACTTTCCTCTAAGCGCGGGCAAAAAAACCGCAAGCCTGGCTCCCAAAACTGGGACACTACCTTCTTCGTTCCCCTCCTGGTGATGGTCACCTCCTCACTGTACGGAAACCTCTTCATGGCCCTCTCTGAGGCGGACTCTCAAGATTTTAGCTGGGCGGTCCTGAAGACCTCTCCGAGGATGATGTACCATCAGGCGACCCCTGCCGTCATCTGGACTCAGACGGATGTCTCCTGGACGAACCTCGTTCTAGTGACGACAGCTCTCTACGCCATTTCTCTGCAAAATCCCTGCACACTGGACCGCTACCAGGCAGTACCTTCTCAAGGCAGCTCAGTCCGCCTAAGTATTCACGGAAAGGGTAAGCACTTTTACATTAGTGTAGCACAAGCAAACAAACAAACAAAACAGAGTACTGTTCTAAACTCCCTATCTAAACACAAAACACCCACCCACCCACCTTCACACTTTCAGCGCTGTCGTCTTCCGTTTCGCTGGCCATTCTCTCCACTCACAAGCGCATTCGAAAGGTTTCCCTAGCGGGCCTAGGCTCCTTTTACCTCTTTACAAACGTACTCGTCTTTGCCCACTTCCTCTTCATCAACGCCGTCTACACCGTTTCAGTGAAGGACGCCCTTCTCTGGGTTTTGCTCTTTCTGCATATTTTCTACATGCTTTACGGTAAGCCACTTCCTCTTCCTCCTCCTCCTCCTCCTCCTCCTCCTCCTCCTCCTCCTTGCTAGTCATCATCAGCTCAGTAATACGAAGCTCACTTGAGCAACACTATATTTACTCTCCCTTTTTAGGCTACTTTTGGATCTTCACCGCCGCCATCCTCACCATTCAGATACTGCACGTTCGCCAGCAGGCACTGCTGAAACAGCTGAACCAACTGAATGAGCTTTTTCTCCTTAGCCGCAGCAGCCGCAGCAAAGAGAGGAAAAACCACGTCCCTCTGGGCCGACTCTGGCAGCAGTTCCTCACTGTCAACCGGTCCGTCGCCGAGCTGGCCGCCCTGGACATCCGCCGCTGGTCGGCCTTCTGGTCGCCCTTCCTCACCGTCTACTTCCTCGGTTTCACCACCTTCCAGTGCTACCTGCTCTACATTGTCACCTTCGTGCCGACGCTGTCCGCCCTCTGGCGGGCCTACTTCTCCGCCGCCCTTCTCAACTGGACGGCCATTCAGCTGTACGTCATAGGGCGGTGCTCCGAGGTGGTGCGGCGCAACGGCGCCCTGGAGCGGGCCAACCGCCGCTTCTACCTGCTCGCCTTTGTCGGCGCAGGCGCCCAGCTCAAAACGGAAGCGGAAACGGCAGCCGAAGCGGAAGCGGAAACGGAAGCGGCAGCTGAAAGGGCTCAAAAACGGATTCTAGCACGAGCAATCATCCTCCTGAAGGCGGAGCTGCTTCAGGGCAGCCACCGCCTGCAGCCGTACTGTCTAGTGTTGCTGGACAACTACCGCATCACCTCGAAGACCTTCTACCTGGTGAGTTGGGTGGGTGGGTCTCGTTTGATGCGAGAAGAAGTGCACAGAAGTGGCAGAAGTGTGCACTACACTTCTTTAATCTGATCTGCTCTTTTTTTGCTCCCTTCAGTTGTTCTCCTACGTGGCCGTCTTCTTTCTGATGATCTTCAAACAGCAGCAGCAGCAGCAGCAGTAGTAGTAGTAGTCGTTGTCGTTTTGTGCGTTTTGTGTTTAATCTAGTTTATCATAGTTTTGTTGTTCATCCACACACTGAATTGGTTGTCAGAACCTTAGCAGGCATTTAGTGTAGCAGCTAATTCGTTTTTTGCTGCTCAACCACTGTGGCTACTCCACTCAAACTGTCACTTTATTGTTATTGCTTTTAGTTTGCGCAATGGTCTATCCTGCTTTTTTATTATTTATCTATTTACCTATCGCGTCGCCGCATAGGGCCGTAGTACTGCGACAGTCAAAAATCAATGAAAAGCAAACAAAAAAAATCGCAATTTAAAATTTTTATTTTGTTTGTTTATCAGCAGTCAACATTTGTAATTTTTTTAATTGGTTAATAACAACAGAAAAAAACAATTGTTGTCAAGAAACAACGGGTGAGTATGTTGTTGTTTGTCGAAAAATCAAGGTTAACAGTTGTTTTAAAAGCGTTTTTTACTACGTAATCTTTTAACTTAGTAGTCCTTTCTTGAGGCAAGGTACAGCTCATTCAGCTGAAGGCTGTTGGCCAGCTCGGCCAGTTCCTCAATGTCCGCATCGTCGTCGTCATCATCATCATCGACGACCTCATCCGAAGAGCCGACCTCACTGCCATCCTCCTCCTCCTCCTCCTCCTCATCACTGCCGACGATAATCTCATCGTCATCATCATCGTCGTCGTCCAGCTCCACAATGACCACCTCCTCGTCCTCGTCTTCATTGCCAAACTGTAAATACTGTTGTTGTTGTTGTTGTAGTTGTTGATGCTGCTGTTGATGATAACTGTGATGGTGGTGATGATCGTGATGTTGTTGAAACTGCTCATTCTGCTGTACCATCTTTTGCCGGTTCTGATCACCATCATTAACATTTGATAGAGTCGGTGGTGATGATGATGATGATGATAACGGTTGAACTGCCGTACTGCAGGTGCAGTAGTAGGTAGTGTGCAGGGGGTGGTGATGATCACCCTCTTTGGAGGAGGTGGTGGCGGTGGTAGTCCTCGGGTCAAAGGTCACCACCTGCTGCGAGCCGCAGCTGTCGCAGTAGTAGCAGTGGTTGCAGTAGAGGCCGCTGCTGTTGCACTTGTACTCGGTGGTGGAGGTGGTGGGTAGCACTGGTGGCTGAACTGGCTGACCCGACTGATAGTGCTGCTGCTGCTGCTGATGCTGCTGCTGCTGAAAAACCTGGTCGTCACTGTACGTTTTTGAGGGGTACCCTCGGACTGCTGAACCACTGGTGTTACCGGAAACAAAAGAGCTAGAGTACTGCTGCTGCTGCTGCTGCTGCTGCTGCTGTTGATTATGAAAGTGATGGTGCTGGTGGTGGTGGTAGTGGTGGTCATCGGAAAGCTGATCATGACCACCACCACCAAAATCTGATGACCAGTTGAATGAGGAGGATCGGGAGATGGCACCCGAAGAGGAGCTGCTGCTGCTACCGTTCCCAGTGGTGCCGCTGTTGTTTTTGCGACCACCTGTTTTTGAAATTGCAACGCCAGCTCGGCGCTGGTCGCACCAGCGTCGCCACCACCAGCGCCACCGATTGTTGAGGTTCAGCGCTGAGAGGAGTCGATAGAGGAGTTTGGCGATACGCCGCTTGAGGTGCAGGCGGCGGCAACGGTGGCCAAGGAAAACGTGAATCTTAATATGAGAAAAAAAGTTTATAATTAAAAAAAAGTTGAAACAAACAAAAATCAATATTTTCAATCGCTAGAACCGCACATATATTGTTTTTTAATTATGAGTTTTTTGGTGTTTGGGCTAGAACCAGGCAAACTTTGCCACCTGACGTTTTTAATGTATTTTTAATAAAAGTTTTTTTCCATTTTTTGCTTTATAACGAACAATGTACTTGATATTTTTGCTGATTTCTAAAACTTCAAATTGATACTTTACACAAAAATCACATTGTTTTCTAAAGTATCTATAATAAAAATTTTAAATTTGTTATAAATTTACAATTGACTGACGTCTTGCACTTGTCTAACCTTATTATTTTTTTTTGCATATAAAATTTTCAGTTTTTTTACTTTGCCAATAAAATTAAAAAATTTATTTAAAAATACAACAAAAATACTTTTTATAAATAAACAATCAAATTGAAAAACTTAAAATTAAAATGTTATTAAAATCAACTTTACAAAGTATTTTCAAGATGGTTTCCAATCATGGCTACGCTTTACTTTACTACCACAATCCAATATTGCCAAAAAAGAAGGTAGCAGCCAAAATCTTAGAAAAAAGACCCCTTCAAACTGGCACCAAAGGTTGGGACACTACATTCCTCTTTCCCCTCTTGTCAATGATCATCTCATCAATGTACGGAATTTTCTTCATGGTCTACTCTGAGGCGGATCAGTTTAGCTGGGCTACCTTGAAAACCTTCCCGAGAATGATGTACCACCAGGTGGTTCCTCAAATCATTTGGCCTCAGTGTGACGTTGCCTGGACAATTCTCGCTCTGCAGTCAACAGCGCTCTACGCTATTGCTCTTCGCAATCCTTGCACACTGGATTGCTACCAGGCAGTTCAAAACTGTGATCTGCAAAATGGTTCGGTTCGGTTGAGTATACACGGAAAAAGTTAGTTTTTTTCTGTTGAACCAAAACAAAACGGTTGAACCATATACTGTTTACTGTTTCAGAACTGTCATCTTCCCTTTCGTTGACCATACTCTCTACCCACAAACGTATTCAAAAACTGTTTTTCCTAAGCACCGTATCGTTGTACCTCTTTGCAAACGTCATCTCTTACGCCCATGTCCTTTTCATAAACGCCGTCTACACCGTTTCACTCAAAGACGCTCTTCTTTGGATGATCTTTTTTCCGCTAAATCTCTTCTACATGTTTTACGGTAGATGGATTCGCCTCATTAAAAAAACTTTAAAAAATATTTTTCTTATTTTAGGTTACTTTTGGATCTTTACAGGCGCCATTCTCACCGTTCAGATACTGCACATTTGCCAGCAGTTTCAGCTGAAACAATTGAACCAGTTGAATGAGCAGTTTCTCAGCAGCAGAAGCAGCAGCAGCAAACAAAAAAGTAAAAACATTTTCTTTGGTAGACTGTGGAGGCAGTTCATCTCTGTCAACCGGTCAGTGATCGAGCTGGCCGTAGACATCAGCCACCGGTCCGCTTTCTGGTCGCCTTCTCTGACCATCTACTTCTTCGGCTTTATCACCTTCCAGTGCTACCTGCTCTACATTGTCGCCTTCGTGCCGACGCTGACCTTCTTCTGGCGGTCGTACTTTACTTTAGCCCTAGTCAATTGGACGGTCTTTCAGATCTACGTCATTCAGGTGTGCTCAGTCGTTGTCCGGTGCAATGGCGCCATTGAGCGGGCCAACCGAAAGTTTTACCTTGAATTCTTCCTTTGCGCCGGTGCCTTCAAAACTAAGCCAAAAAAGCTAACAAAAACACTCATACTAAAGGCAGAGTGGCTTCAGAGTAGTCATCGTCTCCGACCGTACTGTATGGTTCTGCTGGACAACTACCGCATCACCTCACAGACATTCTATCTAGTGAGTGATTTGTTTAGAATGTAGTAGAAGGTATTTCTTTTAATCTAATCTGCTTTTTTCTACTAGTTGTTTTCCTACACCGCAGTTTTCTTTTTGATGATATTCAAACAGCAGTAGTTACAGTTGTTTTTGTCTGCGATTTAATTATCCCATTTGTTCATCATTTGTTGCCAGTTTAAAAGTTTTTAGTATTCTAGGCTTACTTTATTTGCTAGATAGGTAGTGATTGTTGCGAATTTTCCCTGCTTATTATTGATTTTAGCAGCAGTGGTCTTTCTTGCTTTATATTTATTTATTTGCTTGAAACTAACAAAAAAACTGAATGAGAAACTAAAAAACGATAGACAATAGATGCTCTAAGTATTTATTAGGTATGAAAATAAATCAATAAATATAAATAGTAATGAGATGAAAGATAGAAGTAAGAAAAATCTCTTTTATTAAACAAAAGCAGAAAATTGATAAACCGGATTTGTTTCAACTAAATCAAAATGCCGCTGTCGTTGATGTTGTTGTATTTGGAAATGTTGTTATTGAGCTGTTCTTTATTTTGATGTCTACTTAAAAACTGGGACGGAGAAAAATTTGCACCAATATCTAATTTATATGCTAATTGCTGGTGATTTTTGCCTATAGACGCAACATCCAAAATCAGTATTGTGTTGTTAATATTACTAGCCTTTGTGTACTTAAGATTTATTTATTTTATTTGAGTTTTTTTAAAAAATTGTTTGCACTTAAAACTTAGCAAAAAGATCAAAATACAACAAAAATTTGTTTGTAACACAAAAAAATGAAATATAAAAATAGCGTTTCAATTTAAATATAAATTAGAAATTCTGCTACTTATGTTGTTACTGTTGTTTAATAGTGAAATGCAATTGAGTAAACTAAAATTAAATATTTGCAATAAAAATGAAAATTATTTTTATTCACAAAATAATAAAGTTTTTAAATTTAACAAAAAGAAACTTGATACAAATTTTAATTTTAATTTTAATTTTATCAATATAAAAATGAACACTAACTTTTAAAATTTTTTTTATTTTACTTTACTCAATCTAAAGTGCAAAACAAAAAATAGTTAAAGTTAAAGTTTGTTTTCAATTTTGAACTTTTCATCTTATAAAAATTTAAAATTTAACCTTTTACAAACACTGAAAAACAAAATGGTACACTTGCAAAACCTAACTCAACATTTTTATTTTTGAACTCTTTTTTCCACTCAAAATTTTTAAGGATTTACAAGGTTGTGTAAAAAAACTTTGTGCATTAGTGCATTACATCTACTGCTAAAAATTTGATTCCGAGTGTGCACCAGAACTAGTATAACAAGTACCACTCAAAAAATAAGAACAACAACAACCATCAAACCGTACACTGCTTGAAGGCTATGCAAATGCAATGAAAAAAAAGTGAGGCCACAACAGTAAAAGCAAAAAAGATTTGGAAAGGAGAATGGATTTGGGAGATGGTGCACCATCACTAATACCTTCTTTTCGTTGTTTCCACTTTGCTGCACCAGTTGATGGGCCTGGTTCTGACCTTTTTTTTACCAGCACAGCTTCAGTTGATTTGCAGGATGCTAAAAAGAATATTCCAGATCTGGAGCAGTACCACAGCAAATCATCATCATTATCTTCATTTTTCCCCCCTCTTCCTCCGCTCCTCATTTACGCAGATTTGAACTAATGCAAGTTGACAGGAAAAAGATGAGGATAAGAACAAAGATGAGGACGTTGTGAAGACGTTGTGCAAACATGTTTGCAAATTAGATCTATTTTATCTGTTGTGTGGTACTTTTTCTCCCTTTAAATCATCAAGATAAGCTAATATACACTGACATTGATAAACATTTTTGCTTTTATACTTTAAGTAAGACTAAAAATGTGTTGGCCAAGCTGGGTTGAACGAGTTATCAAGTAAACCATCATTCAAACAATTGTTGAGGCAATAATTAGCATACAAAAGTGGAAAAGGAAGAAACAGTAAATCATCAGCAGCTATTCTGCTCATTTTTTCTTGTTATATATTTAAAATAAGCTTAAAAACTGATTAATATTGCAAAAAAAATGCAGCAAAAAATGCGTCAGAAAAACACAGTGTGTTTTTAATAACGAAAAATGCTAAACAAAAAATTGCATCATGCATAAATAACAAACAGAAAAGTATAGAAATTAAAGATTAACAGAAAAGCTTTTCTAGTTTTATCATTTTTTTCTCATGTTAAAAAAAGATAGTTTTTTATTTATTTTGTTGTGCGTCAACAAAATAATAAGTTTGAAAAAACTAGTTATTAATTATTCTGCATTGCTAAAAAAGGTTAGGGTTACATATTTGGAAACAACATTAAAAAATAAAAATTGTCTTGCTTTGTATGATTCCTGTTTTTAAATATTTAAAAATAAAAACTTGTGATACTTAAAACATACAATATGCTAATAATAAATTAGATTAATACAAGTCCTACGACTATACTTTTTTTACAATCTATTATTCGTAGTGTGTTTGCTTACTTTTCACTGTAATGTGACATTAACAGCAAAAAAATTGCCTAAATATGTAAATATTTGAGATAAATCAAATCACTCTCTGTCGCTGCCGCTGCTGCTGATTATAAAATAATTGCATCGAGAAAACAGCATCCACTGTCAACAAGGTTTACTTTTTAGCCCAAACTAAAAAAGAGAAAACAAAATGTAAACAGTTACTTTCGATTCCAATTAATCCCCCATTTTTTTGCTTTTTACAAAGAAAAGTAGAGTACTTTGTGTTTTGTGTAGCTGAAAGCATACAGTACTACTGGCAGTAAAAAGATGCAATTTCCAGAAACACGATTCAGCAATTGTACAAGCACAAAGTACGTACACTTGGAAATAAGGCAGGAAAAAAGGTAATTTATGTTTTGAAAATGGAAATGACGGTCGGATTTAAAAGTTTAGCTCAAGTGAATAGAGAAAAAATAAAATGAACGGACAAAAACTAAAAAGTATGCTCTCTTGAGCACCTCAAAAGGCAAAAAGTTTAGGAATTTAAAAGAAAATGAAACAACTTTACTTTAGTTTCTTTCCCTTTTTTCTCATCCCATTTCTTTGGCAGATGGATTTTAAATTGTAAATTTTAAATGCAAAATTTAAACTTTTAGTATTCAAAAAAAATTTAATTTTATAAATAGTCAAAGCAGAACAATGAAATGAAAAAAGTTTTTTTCTAGACATATTTTAACTAAAAAGAAAAACTCGTTTTTTATCCCTTCTCAGCAAATCAAAAACTTCTGTTTTATTTTTAACTCCCCTGTTTGCCTTGTTCTTCGTTCATCTATTATTTATTGCTATCGATTTATGAGCGATTTTAAAATTAATAGTACCACAAATTTTTTTTGCTAGCCCTAAAAAGACCCGCAAAGAAAAAAAGTTGAAGCCTTAGCTTAAAAGTGCAGCCCTTTTTTTGCTCAAGGTGGCAGATTAATTCATTTCTCATGTTTCACTGCACTGTTTTCTTTGCCTTGACAAGTTGAGTTATATTACGGGCAAAAGAGTATTCTTATTTGGAAAGAATTCGTATTCATGCTTTACTTTCACTTCTATTTTCACCAGGAGAGGGTAGAAGAGGCTATGTAAATGTGTTAGTGATTGTACAGTTGACAATATAAATAAATAAATTTACAACTTCTTTTAAAAGTAAAAACGTGGCGAGGCTGGAGAGCAGTGGTAATAAATTGACACTCACACTCACAAAGTAAGTCCTTTGACCTGACAGATATTCATTTTCTCTCTCTTTCTTTTTTGACTTGCAAATTGAATACTCAGTCTCATTCTAGTTGTCTGTATTTATTACTTATTTACTACTTACTACTCACAATCTGTTAGACTGCAATTTTAAATGCTGCTACTTTTCTATTTTAAATAACAAAAAAAATTTTTAAATGCAGTTATTAATGTGTTGTGCAACACGCAAAACTTTGGTTATAAAACAAAAGATCTTTACTCACAAAGTGAGGCTCACAAAAGCAGCCACTCTGTTTTATTTTTTATCGTTATTACTACGCTGATGATGATAATAATGATAATTCCTAGAGAGTGTTTTGCGGAAACTTGAGAACAAAAGTTAAGCAGAAAAGCGCTAAACTTAGAATAGAAATAAAAAACCGTCAGAGCACTTTTCATAGCAATTACCAGTATTAATCAGCAGAAAAAAAATTGAATGAATAGATATATTCTATAAACTGCATTTTCATTTTTGCTTCTCTTTTTGCATCTAAATAGATGCGCATAAACGAAACAGTCAATTTTGCTCATATTTTTTTGGTTGTCTGTGTGAGAGTATATGAACGGGAAGAAATTTCCTCTCCATTTAAATTAGCTTCCTGACAGCAATGCCAGACAGTAATGCCTCACTTTCTTCCGTTACCGTTTAATAGATAATTAAATCAAGCTTATGCTGCAATTAGACCAATATTTCTTTTTTATGCAAAAAAATTTTCATTTACCGTTATTGCAACAATTAATTGTTTTTTATGTAATCGATGTTTAAATGTTGTAAATGGTTATATTTATGCAAAATTACCATAAAATATGTTCGAATTCTGCAATAAAATTCTTATAAAAAGATCATTTTTGTTTACTGCTGGGGACAGATAAAAAAAATAAAACTTACAGTTTACAGCTTTTTTGGTTGCCATTTGACAGGAGAACCAGCAGAAAAGCGTTTTGCCTTTACTCTGTCAGTCAATGTCTGCCTGTCATTTGCCACCAGCTGAATCAAGTCTCAATTTTGAATCTCCCTCTTTTTTCCTAAAGCAATCACACACTCATCAGTGCCAGGCGGGAAAACACAACAGTCAATTCACATGTGAATTGAAGCATAGATGAGGCAGCAAAAAAAGAACAACCAAAAAGCAACCAAAGATTGCCAGAAAAGAATAATGCAAAAACACAATCAGACAGACAGAACAACAGGAGATAGACAGATAGACAGATAGACAGGCCTGAGACAGACATTTACATTTAGAGAGCCATCAGCGGCAACTTTTTTCTCGCTAAAAAAGTCCATTTTAGGTGAAGAGAAAAAACACACACTTTAGATTGCATGTTATCGTGTCAGTGAGTGCCTACTTGCTTGCTTACTACTTCTGTGCCACCACTTTTTTTATTGCTGATTACAATCTTTTGCAACTTACTTTTCTTCTTTTTTGGCTGTTGTTTGAGAGAGGAGAGAGAGAGAGAGAGAGAGAGAGAGGAGTACTTTCGATCAACTCGTCTCTTTCACTACTACTTTTTCATCTCAATCTAAACTAAAGCTTTGCTCCTTTTGGATAACAAGAACACACACACACACACAACTGCACAATTGCACAATGCTTAAGAAGTAAAAATGGCAGCCACTAAAAACGAGAGTAAATTGAAGTGTGCGTGTGTATGTTAGAAGAGAAGAAGAAGTGGGGTACAAGTGTACGGGTGAGTATGCAAGAAAGGAAGAAAGGAAAAGTTTCTTCTATGTGATTATTATTTCTGTCTATCTTTATTCTTCCTCCTGATGCTGCTGCTGCTTCAAAGGTGCCAACAGAGAATGTAATTGTACTTTTTTTCCTTTTCTCTGACGAACAAATTGTTTCGACATCGATTTACCACTGCCCCACTGCAGCATAAAAAGATGGGCAAATTGAAGAGGGGGATAAAATGTGAGCACCAAAAAGATTACGTCTTTATACTTATTTCTTAACCATGTTCTGGTTCTGCTCAGAGCGAGAGCGAGATTCGTCTAGCATTACCAATAATATAAAAATCGTGAATAAGAAAACGAATCAAATCAGAGAGAGAGAGAGAGAGAGAGAAGCGAAAATATTTAAATTGCGCAAAACAGCTTGTCGTCTTCTTTTTGAACTAAACTAAACTGAAGCACGTCCACAAAAGAATAAAACTTGAAAGTAAAACCCAAGTGCACTAATCCCCTTCTTGTAAAAATGCTGTAAAACATCCTGCACTTCTCACTTACATTGTAGCGCTGGTAGCAGTGGTAGTAGAAGACGAGGAAGGCGTGCAGGCAGTTGGACAGTGCAAAGATCAGCTCAAAGGGCGAGGTGGACATCGTCTCCAGGGAGAGGACGCTGAGGAACCAGTTGAAGGAGAAGAAGGGCAGGAGGATGATACTCGCCCGGAGACTGGGTCGAATGGAGTTCAGGTGGTAGCGGGTTGTCTGCTGGTGGTGGTGCTGTTGTTGTTGTTGCTGCTGCTGCTGATGATGATGATGATGATGATGGTAATCTGGATGATGTTGTTGTTGTCCGTCACTGTTGTTGTCACTGCTGCTGTTGCTGTTGCTGTTGTTGTTAGCCTTGGCCGCCTTGACCAGCAGCGGCTTCCGCTCAAAGTACCGCTTCAGTACGAGCAACATCAGCAGGGTGTTTGTCTGGTGTTTAGAAAAAAAAACATTAAAAATATGATGAAAATGAAAGCAAAGATTTGCCTAGGTTTTTCTTTTTTTCTTACCGAAATCAGCCCCAGCACTGGAATGATAAAGGAGTACTGAATGCCGCCCTCGATGGACATCCAACAACTGCAAAAAAATAATTTTTTATGCACGATTAGTTGCGGTAATTAATTTTTAGCATGTAAAGCAGCAGTAAACTAAAAAACATTTCTTTACGCTAAAACACGTGTCTAGGAAAAATAATTAGTGCTGCTAAGCTGTAACAACCTAAATTTTTTTAGTTACAGTTTAATCATATTCAATTAAAGATAGACAGTTAAACTAACCGTAACTAAATCAGGCAGCTCTAAATTAACTCGCCTAAAAAGCAATGAAAAAAATATGTCCGTTTTCAGCTTTGATCATCTCTCATTAATTATTTTTGTTTGGCATGATTTAGCTGCTGTACTTCTTCTTTTTCTTCTTTTTCTACTCTCTTATTACATCATAAAATAAATAAAAACCCGTTATCGAAGCAACAAAAAGTGAGGTAAGAAGAAAAAAGAAAAAGTGATTGTAATAAATAATGCTAATGGGCTAAATGACAGTGATAGGAGGTAAAGAAAATGCTAATGCTTTCCGACGATACTTGAATTGCCTATGCTTGTGCGCGTCAGTGGCACATAAATAACAGTGGCAGCTTTCTGCTATCTCAAAACACTTTTTGTTGTTGCTGTTGTTAGCTGTTGTACTTACTATCGTCGCGTTTCGTAGCCCTTCGAGTTGAGTAGGTAGGAGAAGAGGACGAGGAGAAAGGGCAGTCCCATGGAGAAGGCGATAAAGTGGATGCATTTCCACGTGCAGAAGAAGAGGGCGGAAGTGGTTGGTGGTGAGGACGAGGTAGAGAAACAGCCACAACAGTAAGAGCATCTTTTAGAGTTTTTCAGCTGACCAGCAGCATCTTCAGCAACTTTTAAAGTGACTGTTGCCGATGAACATCGGTTGCCCAAAAGATCCGAACCTTGATTTTGATTTGGCAAGCTGACTGACATTTTTCTTCCAACCGGTGCCTCTCACAAAGGTGGTGGTGATAAGCAGAGCTTTCCTCTTCCAGTCCTTCATCTTTCACTCCAAACGGCTGATTACTCTTTAAATTCTGTTGCTGCGGTTGTTGTGAGTGCTCAGCACTGTCAGAAGACGATGACCGCTGATGAATGTTCTTCATTGGAAGTTCACACTGCTGCTGCTGCTGCTGCCGAAGATTTTGCTTTTGAAGATTAAGATGTTTTTGGTGGAGCTTACTGTTGCCTCCTTCACAAGAGCTACTTGAAGCACAGGAGCAGCAGTTGTTGTTGTTGTTGTTACCGTTGGCGCCATGTCCATGTTTTCCACTAATCTTCAGCGCAAGCATCTGCAGCGGAGCGTAGCAGATAAAGGTGAGGCTGCTTTTGAGTAGGCGGTAGAAGAATCGCAAAGGGTTGCCTTTAAACGATGAAAAGAAGGAGGAGGAAGAGGAAAGTGAAGAGGAGGGAGAAGATGAAGACGAGGAAGCGGAGCCACAAAAGTGCCTGTTTGCTCGCAACTTCTTCAGGTACCGCCTTCGGCACTCCTTGCTCGTCAGACTGAGCTGGCTGCTGTTGCTGTTGTTGACTTCTACATTGCACTTTTTACCTTTGGACGATTTGCCTCCGCTGCCAGTCTTCATTGACCGTCTGCAGCCGTTGATGCCGCTGCCGCCGCCGCCGGCCTTGCAACAACTGTGCAGCAGGTGGCGATCATGAGTGTCATCCTCACCGGCACCAGTGTGTGTTCCAGAAACCTGCGGCCTCCAGAAACGCTGGTACAGGAGAATAGTGTGCGAGAGCATCCAGAAGAGCACCGCCAGGTGGATGAAGTGGAGGAAGACGGGCACCGACAGACAGAGACTGTGCTGCAGCCGGGCGAAGGTGAGGAAGGTGTTTGAGGAAGATGAAGATGAAGGTGAACTGGTCACTTCAGCTACTGATGAAGATGAGGAAGATTGTGAGGGTGATGCTGAAGAAGACGAAGAGGTCCACCGAGCCACCTTCACCCAGAAGAGGTCCATGTGGAAGGTGGTGCCGAGGAGGAAGGTCAGCTGAATGAGCAGCAGACTGAGGAGAAGGTTGCGGACGATGAAGAAGGTCTCCCGCGTTTCGTACTTGCGAAAGCGAAACTGCACCACCAGCGAGGTGACCAGAAGGAGGATGCTCAGCGCCAGGCTGCCGTACAGGGAGAGATCGTAGGCGGAGAGGTGGCGAGGAGAACGCTGAAGGGGAAAAAGATATTTTTTTTAAGATTAAAAAGGATTAAAAGATAAAGATAAAAAAGATTTCAGAAGATAAACAAAACACAAAACCGTCTTACCAGTCGCCCTCCGTAGAGTAGGTGTCGCTGGACGTGAGCATTGTTGTTGAAAAATACGTTTGTCGTCGAAGTGGAAGTTGAGTCGGCGGTACTCATCCCGCTGCCTGAACTCGCCCGGTAAGAGCTAGACATTCCACTTGAAGCCAATTGATCGGGAGGATTCGATGAGCTGCCAAAAGCTGCAAAATCCCGACTGCCCATCACCTGCTCCATGTTGTTGTTGTTGTTGTCATCAGTCATCATTGGATTGGATGGAACAATTTCACCATCTTCATCTTCCGGCAAATCAGCACCGTCGACCGTCTCCGGCGGCTCCAGGACGGGCACTGTGAGGGCGCCAATGACGCCGGGCACGCTGCAGATGCACTTGAGGTAGTGCACGGAGAGGGTGGCCGTCTGGCAGCCTTCAGTAGTCCAAATGCTGCTGCTGTGCTGCTGCTGCTGCTGTTTGGGATGTGCACAAAAGAAGAGGAAGAGGAGGAGGAAAAAGAAGAAGAAGAGCACCAGTTAGTTAGTGACCAGAGCAGATTTTTTGGTGCTCATATGTTGTTTAGTGCCCTTTTCTTTGACGGGAGCAAAGTTGCCACTACCAAAGTTATGTGAATGCACAATATTTTTGTTGTTTCACTTCTGACTCTCTTTTTTTCTTTTATGGTCTTTCATTTCCACCAACATCGACTGACTGACTGACTGACTGACTGGGTATGGGTATGCTAAATATGTTTATGAGCTTTGTTTTGCCTGCTGCTAATGATTGACCACTGTGCACACTGGGAGCTGGTTTGCTTGTTTGTTTTTTTTTTGGTAATTTACTGTCTGCTACGTTTTTTAGCTGTTTTAGAAACTCGCATGCTGAATTGAAAAAGTTTCATCCAATGCCTAAAAGTTTGCTGTTCGCTTCTCTGCATGTACTTTTTTTTGCTGTTTCGTTTGTTTGCCCCCTTTCTTTTGTTTTGTGTTTAGTTTGGTTATTAAAAAGTGTCACTGCAACGGCTGCTGCTGCTGTCAAAACAAAGCAGCTTAGCCATGCTTAGCTTGCCTTGTAACTTGGACACTTTCACTGACTTGCTCGCTTTTATCCTCTCATTTATTGGAAATTAATTTTAAAACTTTAGCCTTCTAAAACAATGAACCTTGCCTAGAGTTTTGTGTTTGTCAGCAGCAGCAGCAGCAAACTTTTTTAACGTCTCTCAAAGAAGTCAATCAGGTTTCAGCGCTTCTCTTTCACTTTGCAGTTTTACAAGCAAATTTTATAGCACAAAGGGCAGCATCAGCAGCAGCAGCATAAGTTCTGGCGCGGCTCAGAACATGTCAAACACACACACACAGTTGGGAAGGAAAATGTTGTTGGAATGTAATCTGCTGCTGCTGCTGCTGTCATTAAAAAGTAAAAATTATAAAACAAAGGAGTTGATTTTAAACTCTGTGTAAGCGCTTTTGCCTCTAATAAACTGTCATATTGCAAAGTGATTAATTTTAAATTTTGTAAAGTTTAAAAGTTTAAATTTTATTCATCAAGAAGTAATATTAAAAATTAATTTTAAGATAATAGTTTCTGGGCGGTTAAACTTATAATGCTGTTCGTTTTTGCTGAAGGCGTTTCTCTGGCGAAAACCAACAAAATGCTAAATACAAATCAAAAACTGTTGTTGCTACTAGAAAAGTTGAAAATTGTTTTGGACACATCAAATGCATGCGAAAATTGAAGTTCTGTAAAATGCAGTAATTATTTACCACGATGATTATGCTGATGATGTCGACAGAAAGTGAGCGAAAAGCAAAAAAACTGTACATCTGTGCGCCTTGTTAACAGCAGCAACAAAAGAAACGGCACTAATTAATACGCAGGAAACGCCATCATTGAATTTTCGCCAAAAAAGCAAAATGCAAAGTATTTTGATTGAAGAGAACATTGAGTGCAATGATAAAATAAAAAAAGTTTTGCTAAAACACAACAACTTTCAACACACAGTTTCCAACTTTTGCAAAAAACTAATTGCATAAATTTCACTTTTTCTAATAATCATTATAATTAAAATTAATTTTTTTAATGAAAAAATTAGAAGCGAAACAAGCACTTTTACGGGGAAAAATTGGTTTTATAAATATAATGAGCTGTTATTGTAGTTTTTGTTCTACTGCTGCTGTTGCTGCTGTTGTTTTGCCTAGGCTCCACTTTTGATCAGCTTTTTCCTCTTTTTTATCCTGTTTTTCCTCATTAATTCAGTATTGAGCAGTTGTAATCTGTTTTCCCTTGTCATTAAAATTATAATTAAAATGGGGTTTGCTAATTTAAAAAAATGAGAAATATAATAATTGGAAAAACGAAATAAACAAAATTGTATATTTTTTAAACGCAAAACAGAAAAAGATAAAAACGGCAGCAATTGACTGTTCAGTTAAATGTTTTTTGCATTTACATTTAAATTAATTAAATTAACACAAACTGTTTGTTTATTTTAGATGCTTGCAACACATACAATTGATCTGCCAAAAACAGATAAAGAAAAAAATTAAATAGTTTGTCTAATTTTTCTAATGCACAATTCACCCTCAAACTGCGTTATTCTAATTTTTAATTTAATTTCTTCTTATTTTTGCTGTTCTCATGTTTATTTACACAGTGCTTTTCTTCTCCTCCTCTATTCCTCCTCTAGTCACCATCGCTTCTTTGCTGTCTTCTTTAACTAAAAAGTATTTTTGCAACTTGCTTTTATTTTCTCTGCAGCATTTCTTTTATCTTGACGACCATAATTCGGTTCAGCCAAATACCACAGCAACACATAGCAGTTTGCAGCCCGTCTTTAAGCACAGTGAAAACACACACACACAGTGTCTTAATTAAATTGTCTCATTGTGCTGCTGCTGTTGCTGCTGATGATGATGCTGATGATGCCTTGTGAGGTTTTCATTGTTGTTGTACAGAGCACCGTCTGCACCAGCTCTCCTTTGACTAAAGTGTCTGATGGTCGTGGTAAACCGAACATGACACAGACACACAAGCAAAACAGAAAGTACTGCCAAAAGAGAGAGAGACAATAAAAAAGACGTAAGGACCATACAGCAGCACAAAAAAATTTCAAGGAAGCGTAATTAAATTAGAGCTTTTGCCCGGCAAACGGGGAGAAGAGTGAAGAGTAAAGATGGGCAAATTAAAAACTGCTTAAAAGGCGCACACACACAGTCAAGTGGTAGTGGCAGAAGAAACCTCCCAAAAAAAGTAGGAAAAATGGCGACGATTGATATAGTCAGGAAGAAAAATAAAGTAGTTGACAATGGCCACCACCACTGCCAAAACTGCCTTGAAGTGACTGTGCAATTGCCGTCCTTTGCCTCTTCTTTTTACTGTCGCTCCATTCTTTTTTTCTTCCTTCCTTTCCCTGCCTCTCCATGATCCAATTATCGGTTTAGTGGCCATTTAAGGTGCTGCTGGTGCTGATGTTGATGCTGTTTTGTAGTAGTGGTGGTACTGGAACTCCACTCTCTCTCTCTCACTCTTTGTCCACTGGAAGTTGCAGAGTTGCCGTACTTTTTTTCCCTGCTATAATTAAGTCAAGTTCTGGTTTGGGCTGCAACGCTGCTGCACTTGAGGCGAAATGATTTGCTCTGTTGTCTTTTACCGTACGACTGTGTAAGTGTGTAAAAGACAGGCAAAAGAAAAAATGGTATAAATTGGACTAATGGAAAAAAGAAAGAGACTGCAATCTCAACCGCACACTTGCTATCACTGGCAACAGAACTAAACCAATCCAAAAAATTAATTGTTTAGCTTTTGACTAACAAACAGCAAAGTAGACTGGAAGTTTTTTTAAATAACAAATAAAAAATGTAGAAACAATAAATTTTCTTTTTTACATTCTAATTTGTCTTACCGTTTGTGCTGCTGTTCTTTTTGCTCAGAAGAAGATGATGATGATGATGAAGATGAAAACGGAGGCGGTGAAGGTGAAGGCGAACTTGTCAACTGTGTCAGCAGCCTACCGCAGCCAATTTTTACCTTTTTCTGCCTGGTCGATTTAAGTTGCCTGCTACTTGACAAAGATGAAGAAGGATCATTGGCTGCTGCAGCTGCTGCTGCTTGGACATTGCTGCTCCAGCCAAAGTCCTCCTTCAGCTCGCTCTGTTCGCTGTTGAAGGGTGGTCGGCGTTGTTGATGCAGTGTCGTCGTCTTCCTTAGTCAAAATGTGGGTTGGTGTAGTTTTGGTTGTAGAATTACAGTCTCAACTTCCGTCTCACTCTGCTGATCAAAGTGCTGTTTCTCCAAGAAGAGAAGGGCGTCATGGCTTGAGTGAGCGGCAGGAGCACTCAAAGCGGGGCGCCACCTCAAAGTCCACCTCAATGGAGACGGCGGGGAGGATGGACACGGCCAGAAGGTCACTGACCAGGCGCCAGCCGCCCTGGTCCAGCGAGGTGCCCAGGTGGCGCAGCCAGATCTCCACCACGCCCACGCCGATGTGCGTGAAGTCTAAATAATCAGTTAAAACAAAATCAAAATTTTTAATTTTTTTTATCAATAGAGCATTTTTTAAGCATTTTTTACTTTGCAAATTAATTGTCAGTTTGGGCTTTTCAGAACTTGGAGCTGATTTAGAGGAGGAAGATGATGAAAGGCGGAGAAAATTGAGGCGGAGCAATTTTTGAGCTGACCAACGGCTTCAGCGACGTCGAGCCAGACGCTCGGTGGCTTAGAGTGATTTCTGTTACAAAAGGGAAAAGAAGATAAATTTAAGTTTTTAAAAAATAAAGAAAGTGAAAATTATCACTGAAAAACAAAAAAGTACAAACCAAAGTGCTTCAGCGACGTGGGCAGCAGCGGCGTCGGCTGAAGGAGCAACGTCTTCAGTGACCCGTCCTGCAGTGACAGAATGAGGGCTCGCAGGAGGTTGGACATGGAGTTGCAGAAGCCGTCCATCGTCCGGACAACTGCCTCCTGCAGTTGGTTCTAGTATAGTGATTTTAAAAAGAGTAAACAAAATATTTAGAAAATGCTTTTAAAGTTGGCCGTACGGTATTTGATTGTACGGGAATCGCTCTAAAAAAGAATTCGTTTCATCAGCTTTTTACCGCGCTCAAAACTGCGCACTGATTGCCTGTAATTGCCTACAATTCAACAGCAGCCCCAACTAAAAATTAAACAAAATAATAATTAAAACTAAAATTGTGTATTTCTATGTTAGTCCCCAAAGCTTTAAGTGGTTGTGGTCCCTGTCCAGTAGTCTGAGTAGGCGACTATTGCTGTGAACTGCCGTATTGCTTTTCCGCCGTTTTCCTTTTGACTGTACGGGTGCCCCCCATTAGCAGCCGCTTGGCGGTAATAAATAAAAGATGAAATATATATTAACCAGAGCAAAAAAGGAAAAGGAAAAAGGAAAGTGAGAGACCGATGAGTGGGGCAAATTGTCAGTTTGCTGCTGCTGATTCTGCTGCTGCTGCTGCTGCTGCTGGTCTGTAAATCAAAGGAGAACTGTATTTCTCACTTTTGCTATTGAATTGCTACCATTGAGTTTTGCAAATGCTGCACCGACCAATGTACACCAGACAAACCCCCAGTGTCCTGCAAAACACTATTTGCTGGCAATTTATAACAATTAATTTGCCATTAACAATTACTGCCATTTGTTTGCAGTATATAGAGGAAATGGAACGGGAAAAAGATGAGTCTACTAGTTCTATTGTTGTGCAAACGGAAAACAAAAAGTAGTAGAAAAATTGAACGTTTCAAAAAGAAGAAAAATCAACTGATAGAGTCAAGTAGTGCAACCAACAAGTTTTTTGCTTTTGTTCTTTAATTTTTGTTTTTGTTTTGTTGTTTGTCTGTCCTTGTTTTTTTTCAATGTATGCTAAAAACTGTTGGGTAAAATAAAACGCTGTCACTAATAAGAAATTAGGTCAATTGAAAACACACGCAATTACTTTTCATCAATTTTGATTAAAATGCAATTAAATTATTATCTATTTTCTAATGTTTAAACTTGTTTTTGTTAAAAAAATTACAAAAATAATTTTTCAAATATTATTTAATTTAATTTAAAACATTTTTGTTTACATACCATTAATATTTTTTTAAATTTTTTGTTTAAATAATAAGTTGACTTTTTTTGTTTAAAAACACACAATGAAAAAAATTTAAACTAAAACACTGTGTATTTGCTTAAACAAGTATTATTTTAGTAAAAATGCAAACAAAACTATGCAGTTTCGCCTTTTTAAATAAACAAAAAACAAACGACTAAACTGAAATTGAAATTGAAATTAAAAATAATATACATAAAGAATAAAATTAGTGCAACGTGTTTGAAATATTTTAAAAACAAACTGGTTAAAATAAAAAACATTTTTTGAGTCAAAAAGTCAAAAGTAAAACGATAGTAAAAAATAAAACAAAATGTTGTGCAAACAACTCTAAAAATAAAACAAATTAAATTGAAAACTACGTTTTAAATGTTAAAAATTTATACTGTCACAAAAACTTCTATTTACAGATGAAAAAACTACAGTGTCATATTATGTTATTAAAAAAACTAAAAAACTTTTTCTCAAATTAACGCTTGTTTTCATTTGAATAATCAAATTAACATGTCAACTCAATGCCTTCTTTTTGTTGACTTTACCTATTTAAAACCAATGTTTCCCTTTAAAAAACACATGTTTTATATTAAATTTTCTATTTTAAAAAAATTATTTGTAGAAGAAAAATACATTAAAAAGTATTGCTAAAATAACAGTAAAAATGTTTGGTTTTAATGTAACCTACCCACGCACAAAAACTAAATAAAACTACCCCGTTTAAATAAGCCACTGTTTTGATTACAAACTAAAAAACTTGGATGCCAAAAGATGTGCATAAAAGAACGCATATAAAGCCTAGCCAGTGTAAATAATGAGCGCATCCAAAAGAATAGAGAGCCAAAAGGCTGACAGGCCGTCACAAGGCCATTATCGCCTTAGTAAAGCAGCGGCAGCAAAGTCGCTCACCACCACCACCACCATCATCATCATTTTACTAATCCAAGTCCACGCATTGCAATTAAGACTTTCTTCTTTCCCTACTGCCTGAAAAAAAACTAGGCAAAAGCTTAGGGGCAAAAGTGCTAGTTTGATGAGGCAAAAACAAAATAAAAGAAAACGGTTTTCTCTCAAATCAACCAGCCAGTCAGTCAGTTTTCTCCATTAGTTTGCACTGCCAAGGAAAAAAGTATAATGACGCTAATAATAATCACACACATGTCTCAACGCCGTTCTGTTCAGTTCTGTTCTGTTTGCGTATTAGTTAGTACGGTGGGAAGACTGTAGGCAAAATGTGCAAGCAGAAGAGAAGAAGAGGAAAACATTCCGAGCATTTGCACTCATTTGCACTACTCACCGTTTGCTCTTGAGCGTCCGCGGGGAATTGCACAGATTTGGTGTCGATTAGAAGGTGCTCGCTTATTAACACCAGCGACTGCAGGAGAGTAGTGAAAAAGAGGAAAAAGAAAAAAAAGAGAAAATTGCCAGTTAGTGAAAATGTGGTGCTAATTAGCACCAGCGTCTAATAAAACTAATTAATTAGAAAGCAGGAAAACGTAGTTTAGTTTTGTTTTAGAAACACTCTAAAGCTGCCCACAACCCGGCTATTGTTTTTTTATCAGGTGTTGATGGTCAGTTTTTTTTTTAAAAATTAAATTATCAAAGCTTTCTCCTCATCCCTCTTTTTACCTGCACAAAGGCGATCGTCCTGCGCTCCTCCTCGGCGTCCGCCTCGATGCGCATCGCCTGCACCTTGCCGGAGTGGGCAAAAATGTGCTGCAGGGCAGCCAGCCCGTCCAGGCGGTCCAATGGACTGCTCAACGGCGGCGGCGGCGGCGGCGGCGGCAAAAGTAGTTCCTTTGAAGTTCCTCCAAATAGCAAATGCGCCAACTGACCAGTCAGCGGCACCAGCCCCTCAAAAAGCCGCCTCTGAACGTGCTGTTCAACCTGTGAAAAAAAGATGAAAAAGAAGCACCATTAGATGAATTACAAAAAAAAGAAAGTTTAAAACAACAATTTTCACACATATAGACACAAATTTTAAAGTTTTGTGATTGTGTGTTTGCAAACGGAGACAAACAAAAAAGAAACAAAAAACGTTAAAAAAATAATTGGATTTCTCTTTTCTTTTGTCTGCTTTGAAAAAGTACAACAAAATAATAAAAAGTAAAACTGATAGAAAAAATTATTTTCAGGTTGACAATGATTGCAAGTTTTTGTTTTTTTTCAATTTGTAACTTTTTGGTTCTAAAAAAAGTTTGTGCTGTTTAACAAACAGTACAGTGAAAAGGTTTTAAACAATTTTTTGATTTAATAGTAGCTAAAAAAAGCTAAAGACTATTGTTGTTGTATAAAAAGAAAAGTTATCAAATCTCAAAATCAAAGTTCAACAATGTAGCAGCTTTGGCTACACTTATCTGGGCTGTCCAACTTTTTTTCCCTCTTTTTTCGCAAAGGAACAACTAGCACTTTAAATTGACACTTATCTCCCGTGACTCTGATCGATAGTCTTTCACTTTTCTCTTTTTTAATTTTTTTCATCTCTTGTTTATTTTTATTCTTCTGTATTTCAACGTATTTCAGCCACTAATGAGGGTTTCAGTGGTGGCAGTGACTTTTATCTTCTGATTTGAAGGATTATCTTTACAACTAAAGCTTTTTCTCTCATTTCTTTTTCTAAGTAAATTCTTAGACAAAGGCCAATTTCTAATGTGCTTCAATTGAACTGACACACACACAGATATTTCTAAATCATCAGGAAACTTAATTAAGACAAAATAGAGTAAAAAAATATTAAAAAACAAAAAAAATATTAGAAAAACAAAAAAAATGTTGAACAGCAAAAAAGCAAACTAAATTTTTGTTAATAACAAAATTTTATTTTATATTTTATTCATCTTTTAACAAAAAATTGAAACGTTAAAATTAAATTAAAAATTGAGTTCAACAGAATAATCAAAATAAAATACAAAAGTTTCCTCCATTTTTTTGTTCGCAACCAAATCAAATATCAATAAATTGCACTCTACCCACAGTACGTTTTTTGCAGTGTTTTTTACAATTTGGCCTCTTCTATCATTTTAACGTTTCTCTTTAACTTTGCTTCTTATAAAGCTTAACAAGGACAAAAATGTGATTTTAATAAAAACGCAATCACACACACTGTGAACCGTTCAATGATCGTTGATTCAATTCAAATTTCAATTCGATTTTCATTTTCGCTCATTCATTTCACTTTACCCTCTTTTACTGCTCACTGACATGTTCACCAATACACACACAGTGAGTGAGTGTGTCACAAATCCAAAGAAAAAGTAGAGAACCAAGAAAGTGAGCCCTTCGTTATTATTAATATTCAAACACATAAACATGCAACATTCAATTTCAATCGTAATCCAAAAAAAGTAACAAAAAGAAAAGCAAAATAAAGCAAGTATAGGTGAGTTTTACTGGCAAAATGTTGAAATGAGAAAGAGGAAAGGATGCGTTTCTAATTTAGCAATAAAAAACTGAACGGAGAACACCGCACACTCACACAACACTAAAAAGTACCAGTAAGCAAAATCAATTTGTTTGTCAAGTGGGGCGCCGCCAGTCTACCGAAACTGAAAGAAGGTTGTTAAAGAAAGGAAACAGAAAATGAGGCCTCTGCCGCCGCCGCCGCCGCAGTCATAAAGCATCGCATTTGTGGTTTTGAGAGAGGAGGGAGCAAAAATGTTTGATTGGCGCCCATTTGCCTTCTAAAAATGGCATCAAATTCAATCGAATTCTCTGGCGTTTAGGAAGTGGAGAAAATCGACCAAAGTAAGAGAGTTCAATAGAGCGATTGGAGCTAGCTCATCGCTCTTTTTTCTTTATTTTGCTATTATTATTATTATTTCCTAAGCATCGCTCTTTCTCTCTCTCTGCATTTCCAGTTTTATTTCAATGAATTTCTTATAATTTTCTTTTTTCTCTCTCTCTCTCTCTGTCTCTCTTGCGTTTAAAAAATTAATGCAAGTGCATTTGTATTAATGCGCATTGGTTAGTTTTTTCTATTTCTCTCTCTCTCTCTCTCTCTTTCTCTTTCTTTCTGATGTGTCTACATAGCCATTGGCAGTGAGCATGATTTCTGGTTAATCAATTACGACTTTGAGAGGAAAAATGATGGCCCGTTTCAAACGCAGGGTAAATGATGCACTACATTTGGCAATGATGGTTTGACTTGCCTTCAGCTGAGCGGCGGCATCAATTGATGTTGAATGCAATAATGTATAAGTTATTCAATTTTTCACTTTTAATTTAGCCGGAGCATTCTTGATTTCCGAGGTTTGCTATTATTCTTTTTCTTTCTTACAAATTCCCTCTTTCACTCTCTTTCAGTAAGCTTATATTTATTTTTTTTGGCTGCACTCGCATTGTACTCGAGTGCAGATTCAATTTGTTTGCCCGGTCGTTTGTGTGTGTCTGAGTGCGTTTCGCCCAGAGTAAAAGAAAGGCCAAAAGTGATGGTAATTTATCGATTTTGATTGCTGCTGCCAGCCAGCCAGTGCCAGCCTGTGTTAGTTCCCTCCAGCAGCTAAATTGGAAATCTCATAATTTACCCGAAGCTGTCTAAATGTGTCAAAATGAGAGTGCAAAGAGGAAGAGAAAAAAGAAAATTTTTACAAAAGAGAGAGAGAGGAGAGCAACAAAAATAGAATCAAAATAGAAAAGCACGCACCCTCCTTTTTTAAAAAAAATTTTTAGCAAGCAGGAGCAGCAGCAGGGTAAAAAAAGAGAAATGAAATTTTATAATAACACAACAAATGGCGAAGAAGGAGGAAAAAAGTGGACGATAAGACCACAGCCACGGCCAGTGTAGAAAAAGCACTGGGACAAAACAGCAGCAGCAGCAACAACGGGAGCAACATAACGCGGAAAAGTATAATATGAGCACGATTAGCCCCGAAAAGAGAAGATGGGGGAATCTAGGGCGTCATTACCAGCATCACTGACAGACAGACAGACGACGACGAAGCCGACTACTATGACCGACATCATCTCCTTCCCCCCAAATTCTGGTAATATTTCATTTGTGTCTGCCAGCAGCAGCAGCAGCAGCAGCAGCTACTACAACTTTAGTTGCTGTTGCCATTCTCAGAGAGCACAACAGAGCAGAGAGGATTGGTGCAAACAAATCAAATAATATATATATATCTGCCAACAAAGATTCGGCGTGTAATAGAGAATGGGAATGAGAAAGAGAGAGAAAGAGAGGAAGCAAATTAAATGAACGGCAGAAAATGGAGAGAAGAAAAGAGAAGCCCGAAAAAGGTCAAAACCGACAAATGTGCAAAGAGAAAAGAAAAAAAAGCTACGACTAGTACACTAATGTTTGACTATTAGTGCAGCCAAATCTGCGGTATACTTTGGATTCTCCTGTTTCTGTTGCTGCTGTTAATTTTTTTGTAATAAAAAAAGAAATCAAAACAAAGATTGCTCGGATTTTGGTTTGACTTTTGGTAAAAAAAACTAACATTGAGCTTTGGTTGTCTTTGACTGCACTGTTGTGTGGCTAGCCTAGGCAAACAAAAAACCTACCACTTTTTTGGAGTTTTTTTCTTTTCCACTTTACTTACTAGCTTCTTTCTATTTTATTAACAATGCAAATTTTTTAAAAGCACTTCTGTCTAATTTGATTTGCATGCCGGAGGAAAAAACAGAAAAAAAGTGATGCTTCGTTCCTGTCTTTTCTTCGTTTTTTGTTCCACCACTTTTGCTCGTTTTTTACTTGCTGGTTGCCATTTATACTCTCCTACTCATTCACTTTTTTTTCAGTCAGTCAAACTTTAGTTTTTCTGTGTGTGCGCTTTTTCAACTTTGCCAATTTTAGAAGCTGCCGCCAAAAAGCAGCAGCAGCAGACGCCATCATCATCATTACCAATTACCATTTGCATTCGCTAATTTTCTTCACATCCTCTTTTCACTCCTCACTTTTTTGTGCGCGTCTAAGTTTACCCGTACTCACCCGAAAAAAAGCACAACCACACACACACACACTCACAGTTTCCTTTCAGTCTACTTTTCTTTTTTCCCTTTTTCAACCTCAACTTTTTCTTCTTTCTGTCTCTTTGTTCACTCTAATGCAATCAAAAGTGCTCGATGGCGGCAGTGGTGTGCTGCACTGCACTGTTTTTCCCTCTCTCACTTTCCTTTCCTTTCTTCCCCGTCATTATCGACGACTTAATTTGCATGTGTAATGACATACTCGTGAGTGTATGTGTGTGTGTTTTTAAGAGCAGCAGCAGCAGCAGTAAAAGTGCCTGTTCTCCGTTGCCACAAAATGCAGATGTGCCAAGATTCGTTTTCATCTCTTCCTTTGCTTTTTTGTCTAAGCACAAAAAA
The DNA here is from genome assembly GCA_024499935.1 of Tyrophagus putrescentiae. Classification (NCBI taxonomy): domain Eukaryota; kingdom Metazoa; phylum Arthropoda; class Arachnida; order Sarcoptiformes; family Acaridae; genus Tyrophagus; species Tyrophagus putrescentiae. Next base: position 3,758,169 of record JAMZRA010000006.1, on the reverse strand, counting down.
GCAAAAAACGACTAGAAGACGACGTTAAAAAACAGAGGAGAAAAGAAAAGTGTGCGTTCTTGGCTAATGCAATTAAATAGAAAAAAGGCAAAAAAAAGTGAGCCACCAGCACTGTGTGAAACTGAGAAGTAAGAGGAGAGTGAAAAGAAGCTATTACGGATTGAAAACACACACAAAGCATTGAAATAAAAAAAAGAAGAAAAGCACACAGACTTGCACGTTCAGTCAGTTGCTGGTACAGCAACAAAAAAACTGGTGGATCTTCTTTGCATGAATCATCAAAAGTCAGCATAAAAAAGTGGCAAATTAAATCAAAGCGGCGTTCCACCTCTGGGGATGTTCCTCAATTAGCGGGAAAAAAATACACACAACACACACTAAAACTACCCATGCCAAAAAACAAAACTAAAAGTAAAAAAATTAAAAAAAAACAGTAAAATGATCTCTCGTCTTTTTCCAACTTTCAAAATGGGCGTTTCGCAAAACAAACTAAAAATTAAAAGCACAGGCACAGGCCAGGCCACTTACCAGTCGATGCAGCTCGGCGAGGGCCACCAGGCGACAGTCGCCTAGGTCGGTGGGGCCCCAGGCGCCCCCGGAGAAGCACGGTCGGTAGACGGTGCCGGTGAAGCGACCCACTGGCTGGCAGGGCAACAGGGCGAGCACGCCGGCGTCGGTTCGCGCCCAGGTGAGGCGCACCTGCTGAGGAGGAGGGCGATGGCGCCCAAAACTTACAACAGAGGACGGATCAGGACCAGCTGGACAGTAGTGGTGGTGGTGGTCATCATCAGCGCCCTCAGCAGCAGGCGGAGGAGAACTTTCCTCGTCCACAGAAGATGATGAGTAGTAGAAGGAGAGAGGATGAAGTGGAGGAAGTGGTTGTGGTGGTGGTGGTGTGGTGGTGGTGGTGGTGCCAACTGTCGCTGATGTGGTGCTGTGATTTTGTTGGTCACCACCAATCACTGCAGCTGGATCTGTCGGTGATTGGCGGCGATTACCACCGCCGACAATCATCATTTGGGATTCTGGTTTAGTAGTGGTGGAGTGGTGGTGGTGGTGGTGGCGTCTGGATTTCCTGTTTTGGCGCTTGTTGTTGTGGTTGTGGTTGTGTTATGGGGAGCACTGCTGCTGCTGCTGCTGCTGCTGCTGACTGGACTACTTTTTGGCTGTGTTGCTGGTTTTGTGGCTGTTGTGTAATTCGGCCGCTGCTGCTGCTGCTGCTGCTGCTGCTGGATTGGCCAACTCCTGTCATTAGCAGGATGGCTGTAATCTTCAGCCGAAATGGCAGAAAAAACTAGTGAAGATAGAGGCGTAGTAGAGGCGGGGTATTCTAGCGACGATGAGGAGAAAGAGGAGGACGCCCTGGCAATTTTGTCTGCTCCGACGTTGTCACTTTTTTCATCTGCCGTCTGCAGACGGTAGTTTTGGGGCTGGTAACGGGGTGGTTGACTGCTTGAGTTGATGGTCTTTCCATGGTGAGACGGCGGCTGTTGAGGTTGTTGTCGTAAAACATCATCCCTGCCATCGTTTCTTTCTTTCCCGTTAAGTTCTGCAGTTGAATTTGCCGCTGCCGTTGCCGCCGCTGTCATCCTCATCCTCAGTCGATTACCATTTTCACCCGTACCAGAAGAACTGCGATTTTGATTTTGATTTTCCCCCGCCACCGCTGCTGGTGCTGTTGCTGCTTTGGCAACATTATTTCTGTTTGTGATGGTGCTGGTGGTGGTGCTGCTGTTACTTTTTGTTGACATCGTCGTCGTTGCTGCAACGACAGCGGTTTCGGCGTCGGCGGCATTTAAATGATCATTAATAATCCGCGGCATGTCAGGCGGCGGCGGCGCCGCCGCCGCTGCCGTCGTGGCTGCATTTGACTGCTGCTGTGGCTTGACGTGCAAATTGCCTCCTTTAGCCTTTTGTACAGCACCAGCGACTTCAACTTTCAGTCTGCTGGCTTGACTTCTATTACTTTTGGTGGTGGCACTGAAGGAGCCGCCGCCGCTTTGTTGATCATCATTACCACCGACACTGGCGCCGACATTGCCTGAAGGAGAAGAAGAAGAAGAAGCACCAGCAGCTCTGGCAGCAGCAGCCAGCTTAGCAGCGGTGGCATCACTTTCCGCCTTTCCTTCAGTTTGTGTCACCGTTTTTGCCGTCTTTAAATTCCCCAAACTTAAACTGCTGCGGTTTTGTTGCAGCAGCGGCAGCAGCAGCAGCTTATTGACACTACCGTTGTCGTCTGACTTTTGACTGCCACCGTCACCGAAAGCAAGGGCAAAAGCTTTTGGCAGTGGCGGTAGAGCTTGTGATGGTCGTAATGATGTTTTTGTGGTAGTGGTGGTGGTGCCAGCAGAAGAAACGATGTTCCAAGCTTTTGCCTCCTTCCCACTTCTGTTGGCTGAAATGAAAGCTGACTTCGCTTCAGTTCGTTTTGCCGTCTCTAAACGATTGCTGCTGCTGCTGCTGCTGATGGTTGAGTCAGTTTTTCTCGTCCTCCTCCTCGTCGAAATGTCTCCCGGCAGTCTATTACCGGACGCGACTAGATTAGTTGAGTAGTGCTGCTGCTGCTGCTGCTGCTGCTGCTGTTGGTGAGAAGAAGAAAAAGAAGTGGTAGGCTGCGACAGCGATGCTGTAGAGTTTAATAAGTGGAAAAAGTGGCTGCCCCTTTGATCCACTGCTGTTGAGGAGGAGGTAGTTGTAGTTGCAGAAATTGGGGCTAAAAATGTGGCCTCCACTGAAAACGCACGGTAGTCTGCGGTGGTGGTTCCCTCTTTTGCACTTGAAATGCTGCTTGGAAGTCCTTCTCCTGTTTCTTTTTCTTTTCCAGCTTTTTTGAAAGTGTCCGGCTGCTTTTCCGTGGTAGCAATGGAAAAATTGAGAGAAGCTCGCTTCTGATTGACAAAAGTTGCTCCTGTTTCGCCTTGTTGGCGGTTAAGTGTTTCTGAGAAAAAAAATGGGCAGAAAAGAAGAAAAGTTAAGGTCAACTTTTTTATCGTTTATATTTAGAGATAAAGCAGAAAACTTTGTGCATATTTTTGCACAACAAGCAGCAGTTATTCTACATTTTAAAAATTAAAATAAAATACGGCCAGACACTGCAAAACAAAAAACAATGAAGATAAAGAATAATAAAAAAACTAGACAGCAAAACAAAACAAAAAATGCGGGCAAGTTTTTAAACTTAAAAACAAGAAAAAAATAGCTAAATTTTGCAAAGAATGTTTGTTCATCGTCTATTTTTATAAAAAAAACGGCATCAGTAAATGTACTAATTCCAACTTTTTGCCCTTTATAACGCCGCCTACTCCCACACAGTAATTTCAGAAGCATTGTCCGTCATTTGTACTTTTGTAGTAAAAGATCACCTTTTCTCAATCTTTGCTTATATTTGCAGTGTGCGGACTTTTTTCTTTATTTAGCCCTGATTTGTGATTTGTCCATCCATTTGTTGTTTTTCCTTTCAGTTTGGCATTACCAAACTTTTTTCCCCCTCCTCCACTTCTTCATCCCCCATTTCTTCTTGTTCATCCACATCGCTACTCACTGGCCAGTAAATCCCCTCATCTTTTCATCTATTCACTTATTCACCACCACCATTCATTTGTTCATTCATTCAGCCATTCATTCATTCTTTCATTCACTGGCCATCGTCCACTAAATAAAAAACAAACATAAATAGAGGCAAATTAAAAGAGAAAGAGAAGGAGAAAAAAAGCAAAAACCAGAGGGGGACTTTAGTACTAATAAACAGAAAAAAATGAAAAGATGATAAATAAATATTGCACAACCGAGTGTGTGTGCCGAAATATAAAAAAGCCTCCTTACATTCGGGCTATTCCTGGCCTGGCCTAGCTTGACTGAGCTAAAATTAGTCAATAATGTATGGTAGTAAATGAATGAGTCAACCCAAATCAAATGAATCAATAGATAGACAAATTGAGTGCTCTAGCTCAACAGTGCAAACAAGCACTCTCCGGTGTCCATTGCTGTCTCTGCTGAACCTGAAACGAAAATGGTCAACAAAAACAAAAAAGGGAACATAAAACACACACACACACTAGTGCTGGCAAGTTTAGACGTAGGGAATGACTACACACATTTTCCCCTCCAAATTCATTCACCTCTCTTTTTTGCCCTAAACAACAAACCTAGTGCTAACACTTTTACTTACCAACAACAGCAGGAGGAAAAGGAGAACTCCTCTTTACTCGTATCGATCCTGATCTTCTCCGCCCTCTTTGCTCCACTGATTCTTCTTCTTGAGAAAGAGGCACCAAAGTGGCAATTTTTGGCGTTTTTTGCCCCTGCCGCTCCTGCTCTGGCGGCAACTCATTGACAAACCAACTCGAGTTTAAGTTTGGAAAGGCAGAATTTGAGAGGTGGTGTACTTGTTGTCGTCCTTGCTGTTTCTGCTGCTGTTGCTGCTGTTCATTGATTTGTTCCTCATCTTTGGCAGAGACGGCTGACGACGACGACGTCGACTGCTGATGTTGATGCTGTTGTCCTTGCTGCCATCGATCTCAATTGCTTCAATGGGCAATTTGCTGCTGCTGCTGCTGTTGCTGTTATTTGCTTTTTCTTTTGCTGATTCTGTTGGTTCTGTTGGCCTCCTCTTCCTTCTCCGCCTCCTAAGTGGCCACTTCTGCTTGCTTTTGCCACTTGATCTCCAATTACCAGGCTGAAATTGTTCAAGTGCTGCCGATGCTGCTTCAGTTGCTTTTAGCTGCGTGAAAAAGGAAAAGAGAAAACAACAGAAGGACATTAGATCAATTAAAAGTAAATCAATAATCGGAATTTAATGTCAAAAAAAGAAAAAGAAGTAATTGAAGAAAAAAGAAGGCACAAACATGCAGCAAAAATAAAATTCTTTTTTTTGTTAAAAAGAAGTTTTATTTTTATTCAACATCAGAACAGAATATTCTAAAAGTTAAAGAATTCAGTTAAATTATAAAAAAGAACGCGCCCGTTCTGTGTTCAGTGAGTGATCTCTTGCTGTGTTCAAGTGTGTGTGTGTGTGTGTATGTGCTCATTCAAAGCACACTCAAACATTAAAATTTAATTTGGCGTTAACTTTTCTTTTTTAACTGATAAGACAAATTCTTTAGAATTTTTTCATTTAAATTGAGAATCAAACAAAGTAAAATTTAAAATTTTTGTCAATGAATTTGCATATTATTTGCATCGTTTTTATACTTTTTGCAGTTGCTTTTTACTGATTAAAAATATTTTTTATTATTAATATTAATTTTTACATTTTCTATTTTTTTGTTCAATTGCATTTTTTGTTAAACTCAAATATTTATTAACAAAAAATTTAAATACGTGCTTTTTTAAATTTAAATAAAAAACAAATTTAAATTAATTTTTTATCAAAATTTTTATTTAGCAAAAACTGTAGAAGCTTTTCCAAATTTTAATAAATTGTAAAAAAAGTTTTTTTGTATAAAAAACCTTCTAAATGCGGTTCATTGATAAAAAAGTAAAAAAATATTATTGAAATTTTCTCGTTATCTCCACTATCCAAAAAATAGTTTAAAATTTTGCTCTTTTCATTTTTTAATTGGATGAAAAACAGGAACTGACTCAACTTTTTAAGCTGTACCAATTTGCATATAAACATTGAGCAAAATTAAAGCTGTCGCTCTAAACTAGTTTTTGTTAAAAAAAAGTGCAAAACCAGTATTTCCGCTGCAATTATAAAGTTTTGCTCATTTTCAACGTGCCAATTTAAAAATTGAGCAAATCAACTTTTCCGTTTCTTTCATTTAAAAAATAAATTGGTAGAAATTTAATCCTTTTTTAACGAGTAGTCATAATTGCAGTTCGGAACTAAACTTAACTATTTTGCTTCAACTATGTTAGCAAATACTGCAAAAAATAATTTGAATATTCATAAAAATGCCAATTATTTTTACGGTAGTTATTGTGTTCCGTTGCCGTTGCTGTTGTAGTTGTCGTTATTTATTAAAAAATGTTTCATTTTTCTATTTTTTAAATTTATTTTCATCAGTTAAAAAAGCCACAAATAAAAAGTCAAAGTCACTATCAAATGGCAAATTTGATTGCGCACTTTTTATTATTAGTTTGTCTTTTTTACTCTTTTTTACTTTTTACTTTCATTTTTTTTGTTTCTATTACTCAAACAGCACTCAAGCAGCACCGTTAGCAACGACAACGGCAGCAACAGCAGCAGCACTTTAATCAAATAGTAATTAAATAAAACTTTTAATTAAACGACTTTTAATTAATTAATCTAATGAATCCACAGGAGTACAAAGTAGGAAGAAGGAGAAGTTTTGCATTCATTGTCGACTAAACAAAAAAAAGCAAAAAGTTTGCGGTTTTGTCAAGTGAACTTTGCTGTTGAAAATACACATGCAAAAAAATGAAACTGCTGTAAAAAAATAAAGGATGCAAACACACGGGAAAAGGAACAAACTAAACGTTTTTTTACTGAAAATAGTATAGCTGCGTAGTAGTATAAAGTTTAAAAAAATGCAATTAAAGTTGCAAAAATCTGCAAGATAAATGAACCCTTTGCCTGCCCTTGTTTGCTTGCCTGGTATGCTTTTACAGTTTTTTTGCAATGCCTTTGTCTCATCTTGCGTTTTCCTTTTTCCTAGATTTACGTAATTTTAGGGTTTGAGAGTAATTAAATTAAATTAAATCAAAAAACACTTTTTCATTCTTTTTCTGTCTATTTTGGGGCCTTTCTTTTCTCTACACACACTGCACTGCATGGGCAGCAATTTATTATGCAAAAACTTTTTTAGTCACTCTGCTTTTTGGTTCTTGCTTTAAAAACGGTTTTTCAAAAAAAAGATAAGATGTAGTCGTAGAGATTAATGGTGAAAATTTAGTAAATTTATATTATATCTTCCTTTTAAAGTTTAAAAAACTCTTTTTTTTATTTGAGCAGTAGTGGTGGTGAATTGAGGGCACTATGGTAGGGTGGCCCATACACACACACTGTAGTCAACAATGCAAGTTTGAGTTTGAAAAACAAAAAGAATGCAAAAAATTGAATAAACAGCAGCAACAGCAGCAGCAACAACAACAACAACACTCAAATTGATAAATAAAAGGGTGCAAAAGGGGGAAAAGGAAGACTGTGTATGCAAACTAAACAGTTAAAAAAGGGGTCAACCAAAGAGATGCACTGTAAAGAAAGGGTAGTTGAACAAACGCCGCCTAATGAAGCGTGAGTTTAGTGTGTAGTGGAAAAAAAGAGAGATTGAATACAACTGATAGCTAGTGCCATCGGATGAAAAACAAAAAGTGATGGAAAAACTTGTACTACTACTACACGACTGGAAAAAAAACAAAAACAAATGGTGAATTTAATTTGAAAAATAGTCACCCTTACATTTTGAGTTTGAACCTAAACTTGGAAAGAGAAAAACAGTGTGCTAAAAAATAAACAGTTTTTGCCCTTTTACTTCATTGTAATGCCTGCACCTAAATTCTCATGCGAATTAAAAATGAAGCACTCTTTTTTAGTTTTAAAAGATAAAAAGAAGAAGGAAATTATCGATCAGATTAACAGTGAGTAGAATGAGTGAGAAACTAAGACTTTATATTATATATTATCAGTCTGCATGAAAAAGACAAGTTGCAAAAACAGAGTAAATTAATTGATTGCTAGAATGACAAAATAAAAAAATAAAAAATATGCTTGTTCTAAAACTATTTTAAATTAAATTTAAAATAAAAAAACTTAATTTTAACAATTTTTTTATTTTTAATAAAACAAAAAAAATAATTTTTAATACAAAAAATCAACATTTGTTAGCCAAACCAAACGACAGGAAACAATCAATCAATCATTTTTTACGTTTTTTTTATATGCGTCTTTGTAAATTCTCCCTTCATTCTTTTAACCCTGCTGCTCTACCACCACTGCTGTTGTACATGCACTAATTTTTCCTTTCCGTTTACTCTTTTTTTTGCAATTTAAAATTAAAATTGGAAGTGTTTGAACATAGCAAATAACAAAAAATAACTGATTTGAACTTACATGCTGATGATCTTGACTGGCGGCAGTGAGGTCAGTGGCGACGGCAGAAAGTGATCCATTTTCTCTTTCACTTTCCTCATCATTTCTTCCGCTTTCTGTCGCCGCCATTTCAAATCCTTGCCAATCACCATCATTTGTGTTGCCCTTGTTCTTTTTTTGGTTGAGCTTCCACACTTCTTTACGCTGGCTGGCTTCAAAGGATTGTGTTTTGTCAAAGGCAACAGCAGCAGCTTTTGTGTTTCGATCTGTTGTCCTCCTCCTGTCCACCACCGGATACGATGCTGCTGCTGCTGCTGTTGTTGTTGGCTGCAGTAGCTTGAGTTGCTTTGAGTTGGCAAGCAAATTTTCTGCTTCAGTAGAATAGGAGAAAGGGAGAAAAGAATGAAAATGAGAATGAGAAGCGGCAGCAGAGAAAGAGGGGAGAGAAAGGAAGAGAGCAAGACAGTCAGTGGAAATGTGATTAGTAGTAGGACGGGGATGTCAGGCAGGCAGGCAGGCAGGCAGACAGCAGACAAACTCCGAGTTAGTCTCCAGAACTTTTACTCTACAGAGTGGCCAACAACTGGTTTTTGTTTTTATAAATTGCCATACAAAAAAATTAAACTAACTAGCTTCAGTATTTTTTGCTGCCGAAAAAAGATGCCAATTGCTTTCTAGTTTATTCTAGTTTACAACTTTTTTTGCCCTACACAACAACCACTCATTACATTAATTCTTAAACTAATCATCTGTCTACTACTGACCACTCTGTAGAGGGGAATGGAACACACAGACGTAGACACAGACAGAGAAACAGTGAGACAGTGAGACCAAAAAGCAGACAGGACAGACTTCTGCTGCTCTCTGCTGTTCCCTACTAATTCACCACCACCACCACCACTGCCACCATCATTGATCTCTTTCCTTTCCTTCACTTACCATCGTTTGCCCCCTTTTTGCCGTCGTCGTTGTCGTCGTGGTCGTGAATCCGTTTCAATTGTCCGCCTGTCAGAGAAGATGCTGCTGCTGCTGCTGCTGATGCTGATGCTGATGCTGATGCTGACGTGGCTCGGATTCGACCACTGCTGTCGCTGGCAATTTTTTGGGAGCTTCTATGTTCTGCTTTTGGGTTCAGTGATTGAGGCCAGCAGCACCCAGCACTGCCATTGCCACTGCCATTGCCATTACCAGTTCCAGCTTCAGCAGCAGAAAGCCTTCGAATCGATGAATTATGGCCGGCGTCACTCGACGGCGGCGACGACCGTCGCGCATCGTCTGCAGTTGCCGCATCCGTTGATGCTGCTGTTGGTCCCTTCTGCCTGTCGTAGTAGTAGTAGTAGTAGTTGGTAGTTTTAGTCGCCGCTCTTTTAGATGAAGAAGAGGTCGGAACTTTGCGGGTCCCCAACGATGCCAAGGAGGGTACAGAAGAAGAAGAAGAAGTCGACGGCAGCGACGACCAAGCATTCGTGGACGACGATAAATCACTGTCTGCATTTGTCTCCGTCGACCTTCCTTCTTCTGCTCCCTTTTTCTTCCTTTTCGTTTTCCGCTTTCCACTGCTGCTTTCCGCTGCTTTCATCCGCTCCTGCATCAGCTGCTGTGCTGCTGCTGTTGCTAGTCCACAAAGGCACAGTTCCGTCGTCTTTGTCGACCCTTTGTTGTTTTCATCCTCCTTCTCCTCATCCTCTTTCACTCTCTGGTCCTCGTTGTCCTGGTCGTCGTCGTCGTCGTTGCAGTTGTTCCAACACAAACGACAACTAATTCTGCTGGCACTAGTGTAACTCGTCTTTAGCCATCTCCATCTCAATTTTTCACTTTCCACCAGACAACCGAAAAGACGACAGTGACAGAGGAGGTTCTGAAGACGTTGCAGCTTTGCCCCTTCAATCTGCCCCTTCTTTTCTTCATCAGTCAGTTGAGCCAGCGCTTGCCCTTTCCTCCACACCAAAATCTACGACATTCTTCTTCAGTACTGGAAGCATTTCTGACAGCAGTGCAGCCTGTACAGTTTAGAAGCGTACAACCATTTTTCTCTTTAGAAGTTCTCGTCGTCGGCGACGACGGTTGAAGGAGGATAAAGCTGCCGCAGAACTGAGGAGCAGCAGCAGCAGCAGCATCATTTGTCTGCCGACACTGCCGCAGTTGCAGTTGCAGTTGCCCGCAACGATTAGAGGCAGTTGAAGGAACATCAGCAGAAGCAGCAGGCAATTCATCATTTACATAAATCACCAGAATGGCAGAGAAGAAGAAGGAGGAAGAAGAGTTTTGAGACCGGGGGAACAAAGAATCATCAGATGACTTTGAGGGCCGGGGTGGACTGCTGCTGTCGATGTGATGCTGTTGCGGCACGAAAGAATGACGATCATCACCATCATCATCATCATCATTATTACGTCCCCTGGCAAGAGGAAGAAGGCAAAAAACATCATAAAAATGGTTTTTTCCAAATTTTCCTTCTTTTGCTGTCGCATCGCTTCTCTGCTGGCGTTCATCATCAACTACGTCTTCCTCCTTTTTCTTCTTTTTCTTTTCTTTTTTGAGTTTGTTCACCGAAAATGCCGCCGCATCACTTGTTTCACTTGCTCTGGTTGAAAAGTCAGCAAAGACTCTGACGCTGTTGTTCATTTTAAAAAAGCTGGCTCCAGCATTTGGACTAGCTGACTGAAGTGAGACAGCCGAAGCAAAGCCGCTCGAATTTAACGGGTGAAATGACGCAGAAGAGGAGAGCAGAAGCGAAAGTAGACAGTGTAGAACAAAAAGAGTGAACCTCGAAATGACAGAGGAACTGCTGCTGCTCTGACAAATAGAATTGGAAAAAAGTGGAAAACGAAACAGCGGCGGTAAAGAGGAGGAGGAGGAGGAGGAGGAATACAAGGTTGTCCGAGAATGACGCCGCCTGCAATGAGGACTTTTTGAAGAAGATCGGTCAGGAGGAAAAAGAGAAGGAGAAAGGGTTTGCGCTACAAAGGCCTCGGAAATGGATTGAAGATGGAATGAAGATGGTGATGAAGATGATGAAAAAGATGAAAAAGATGTAGGACACAATGACCAAAAAGAAGGAGGAGGAAGGGGAGGAGAAGAAGGAGGAGGCAATGGTGAAGGCAGGCAAGGAAGTAGAGGAGACGATAATTGAGACGATAAATTAGAAAAAGGGGAAGATGATGAGGAAATCAGTTGATGCTGATGCTGCTGCTGATGCTGGTTGCCCTCATCATCGTTGATGTTTGTTTTAGCTGCTGCTGCTGCTGTTGCTGCTACTGAAGCAGTCTCAATCAGTGAAGAAGAAAAAGAAGAAAAAGAAGAAAAAGGTTTTTCGGCCGACAGAAGATTAGGGCAAAGATTAGAGCGATTGCAGCGACGATGAGGGCCGCTGCCGCCGCCGCCGTCCCGACAAAGCGCTGAAGGAGGCGTAGGAGAAGAGTACAAAAGAAGAAGCTTTTCATCTCGATTTGGCCGTTGTTGCTGATGGTGGTGGTGGTGGTAGTGGTGGCAACGGCAGCGACATTCCACCAATGTCTTTGTGCTGTTCCTGCTGTTGTGCCCCCCTCTCCGGTTGTTATCAATTTGCCCATCGACATATTCTAGTGGACAAGATGAAGAAGAAGGAGAAGGCAAAGGAGAGCAGTAGTGAAAACTGAATCGAGGTCGTCGGTCGTGTCGTTTTTGCTGTTGTAGTACTCCTTCTTCTTCTCCTCCTCGTCGTCGTCGCTGTCAGATGATTTATCAAGATGGCCGCCAGTGGAACAAAGTGGAAGAAGAAGTGGTGGTGGTGGTGGTGGTGGGGGATCAAGAGCAGTGGCAATGGCCGCTTTTACACTTTTTTGGTCGCATCACCGTCCTCTTCTCCTCTTCTTTACACAAACGGCCCTGCCTGCTGCTGCTGCTGCTGCCTGGCAACATCATCAAAAGAGCCACCACCAAAAAGCAGTGGAGACACACTTCTTCTTCTTTTTCTTTTTCTTTTTAAGCAGGCAGCTGCAGCAGTGCTGGTGGCATGTAGTAATAAATTTGCCAACAGCAACAGCACCACCATCATGTCCTTTGCCAGTTTTTTCAAGACCATTAGGCGGTGGTGAAGGTGCTGCTGCAAAATGGATGCCACTGCAGCGACCGCTAAAGTCGAGCAGTGGCAGCATTGAAAGTGGCTGATTGCAAGGTAAGGTAGCTTTTTCTTCAATCATAGGCTCCTTACAATGCAGGAAAGAAATCTAGGCCACTGCCTCGAGCGGCAAAAGAAGTTGCCAAGTGGCCGTCGTCGCCGTCGCCGTTTTATTATAAGGTGAGAATCGAGCATCGAACACCGAAGTGGCCTCGACACTTTCGCACTTGCTGCTGTTGCTGCTGTTTCTGCTGCGGGTGATGATGATGTGGTGATGAAAATTCGATTCAATTCGATTTGATTCGATTCGATTCGAACCAATTTTTTTTGTTGTAGTTCCGTTCAGCAGAAAAGTTAATGAAGGAGAAGTGGTTTTAGGAAAAGGTGGGTAGAGCGGGAGTAAAAAGAAAGAAAAAAAAGAAGAAAATGGTCAATTTAATTTGAAAACGCAATTACTTCTTTCCAACTACTGCTACTCAAAAGTTATACTTTTTTGTAAGGTGGTGCAGAAAAAGAAAGAGAATACTAAAGTGTACTACTGAAAAAGATAAAAACTAGTGTGCTAACTATTGTGCAATTTTTAAAAGTGTGTGTTTTTGAAAACAGCTCAAAGCCAAAAGAATGAAAGAAGATAGGGAAAAATAAAATTCTTTTTTTATCAACAAAATTCAATTGTGAAACACCATCGACCTCCTCCCCCAGCTCAACTTTCTCGTCTTTGCTCAAAAAGTTAGTGAATGAAAAAGAAAACAAATTGTAAAAAAGTTACAATTGTTAAAAAAAGTTGGAGCAAAGTTTTCTCTTTTACAGAAAACGGTAAGTGTTGAAAAGTAAAAAGCGGGGAAAACTGCTACTGCTACTATTTTTTTCTTTCCATCCTCTGCAACTTTAACTGGTCAACTTTTTTAGTGGCTACTTTTTTCTCTCTCTCTATCACCTTCCCCTCTATTTAATATATCCTCTTCCTTTGCCTTCTAAATCTAATAAGCTCATCAGCCCGGTCGCCCTGTCAACAACTCTAGCTAGCTAGCTTTCTAGTTCTTTCTTTTCAATTCTGGAAATGTTTTGCAACATCGGCCTTACTCTAGCTCTTTCTTTTTCTTCTTCTTTTTCTCTCACTCACACACTCACTCACTTTCAATTGCAGCAGTGAGTATTGATTGGCCGTAGAGTGAAGAGTGAGGTAATAACAGCGATAAAACACTGAAAGAAACGAAAGAGAAAGTACTGGGACTACTGCAGGAAAAAAACTAAAAAACGAAAAAGAAATAAAAAGTAGAAAGATCTATAAGTCTAATAGATAAAATTGATTGCTAGTCCAGCTAAAGAAGGAAGAGGAGGAAAGAAAGAAACTCGATCGACGGCTAATTTAGACAAGTTGCAGTGGCCACCACCACAACTGAGTTAAATTACATTTGACCGCATTAGTTTGCTGTTTGGCTGTACGACCAGAAAAAAAGTAAAAGAGTACAATCCTGGAAAAAAAGTTGCTCCAACTACTGTTTCCATTGTCCAGTCAGTTGGTGGTTGTTGAGCACAAGAGGAGTGTGTTGTACAACAACACTGTGTGGACTTCTTCTTCTTTGATTGGCAAACTTTGTGTGTGAGTGTGTGTGTGTCAAGTGGCAGAAAAGAAAGAAGAATATTGGCCCCAGGAATAAACACATATAATATTCCCCTGGACCCACTTCACTCTATTAGTCACTCTACTTCATCTTCCTCCTCTTTTTCCGCCCTGCACTTTTTTAGCTACTTCTGTTCTCTAGAATTTGCACTCACACAGTTAAAATTTTTTTCCCGCCTAGTATTATTAGTTTAGTTTAGTTACTTTTTCGTTTTCGACTCTTACGTTACTTTGCCTTCCTAATTTTTTTCCTTCCTTTTTTCTTCTTTTTCCTCTTCTTCTGCAACGTTTGCTTACTATATTTAATAAAGAAGCGCTGTGTGAGAGTGAACACAAGCATACGTAGTCCAGACTGACTTTAATGGCAAAGAGTAGCTGCTTATATACAAACAGGCGACGTAACTTTGAACTTCTCAAAGCCACGTCGCTAGCGGCCTATGGGCCGCTACTATAAATAATTTAATTATAGCAATAGCCTACACCCTACATTACTGTTGCTAAATTGTGTAAATTAATTAATAGCCATAAGAAAAGAAAAAGGCTGACTGCGCGTTCAAGTGAGACGACGGTAAGCAAAACTTTGCGACCACCATCTCTTTTTCTTTCTTTTAGTTTCTTATTCAACTGTGAAGTGCGAAAAGAAAAACAACATCAACAGCAAAAAAAGTGTCACTAGAGAGTTAGTGAGCAAAAAAACAAAATAAAGAGTAAAAGAATGATATTATATTTCTTGGAAATAAAAATAAAAAGCATCAGAAACTGCAACAAAAAACAGTCACCAAAAACAGAGAAAAAAAGTCTTATGCAAGAGAAATAAACAGAAACAGGCACTGAGCACAAAAAACAGTGCAGTGATGCCAACTGCCAGAAATGAAAGCAAGAGCCTCGATTTTTCCGCTTCTCACTGTTTCAGCGTCTAATAAATAAACAAATTGCCCCAAATTAGCTCGCTGAAATGTAGTCAAGGGCCCTTTCTTTCCTTCAAAAAGTTATAAATGAACTAGTCAGTCAGTGTGCAAGAGAAGAAGAAGTAGGCAAAGAAGTGAAAGGGTGAAATGATGGCGAAAAAAAGGAAAAAACAATAAAAGCAGCACAAAATTGCTGCCTTCTCCTTTCCTACTTTTTCTGCCTGTCTTCTGTTATTAAAATATTTATAACTAGTAAATAAAAATGAAGATAATTTTGGTACAGAGGCAGCAACAGCAGCTGTAGAAAAAAAGAAAACAAAGTAATTCAACTGCACTATCACAAACGGTTTGAACTGAAAAGGCCGGAAAAAAATAGAAAAGAAACAGAACATAAAAGGAAAGAACAGACACAAACAGACTGGAACAAAAAAAATAACTGGCAACACTTTCACGGCCCCACTGGCGGCAATCGTACGGGCAATTACCGCTTAATTAAATCGCCCTATTACACAGTAGTGTGTGTGCCTACTACCACCGCCACTAAAAAAAGCAACCAGAGTTTTGGTATAAGTAAACAGTAAAAAGGAGAATAAAAAAAGGCTAATTAATTTGCTTAACTGTAAAAGGTAATGGGGAGAGGTGTGGGAAGGTAAAATCTGTGTGAAATTTTACTAGCAAAACAAATTTTTTTGTTTAACTTATTTTTTTGCTGCGTTTTGCCAATTGCTCTACTCTACTTCAATAACAAATAAAAATTTTAAAAAGATTCTTTTTTGCATTTTTTAAAAGTGCAGCTATTTTTTACACAAAAAAATTAATGCAAACAAACAACAAAAACAACAACAGCAACAACAGCAGCAAATGGCAACAGCAAATGTTTTTTTCAGCATCTTATTTTATTTTTATCAATGTGTAACCTTTCTTTTTTTCTCTCTCTCTCTCTTTTACTCACAACTCCTAGTTCAGCATCTCACTACTCACTTCTTTTTATCTTTTTGGCATTATTATTATTCTCCCGCTTCATGTTCAATTTGTTCTATTAGGTTAACGCTTCCAAAACAGTAGAGAGTGCTAGTGGTGATGCACTTTTCACACACACTCACACACACACACACTGGCAAGACATTTGGCACTCAGAAAAAGAGAGAGAGAGAGAGCGAGCAAATACTTAGCATGGAGGTCTCTGGACAATTCTCAAAGGAGCAGACAGCAGCAGCAGCGTTACATAAGAATACTGCTAACGTGTTTGAACTGAAAGTAATGAACGGTGAAGGGAGCCAAGAAGAAAAAGAAAAAAAGGAAATTAGAGCAGAAACAGAAGAAAAAGGTGATTTCTGCATATTTGTCGCCGGCGTTGATTGTAACAAATGGTGGAGAGATTGGAAGACTGCTGCTGCTGCTGCTGCTGCCAATTACGAGCTGCTGCTGCTGCTGTCATCGGGCAGTAGTTACTACTACTGTAGTGCAGCTCACACTCTCATTGACCTACTTTTCAGCGTAAATTAGCTCCAAAGAGAATAAAAATAAGAATAAAGAAGAAGAACAAAAAGAAGAAGTGGTGAAAAAACAATGGCAGAGTAAAGAGAAAGAGCATCGCAACTGATGTGCTTCCTTTTTCCCCTATGTCATGTTTTAGCAAGACTTTTTTTGCTGTTGTAGTGCATCAAACTCGAAGGTTGCAAGTTTGCATTTTTTTTATCACAGAGTTTTCTAGTTTTTGGACTGAGTGTTGATGCTGCTGCTGCTGCTGCTGCGTCTGAGAAAATTGCCGCAATAAATATTTGATGACTTGACGTCGACAGAAGAGGAAGGGCAAAAAAAGAACAAACATTTTCTTATTTTTTTTGCTGCTGTTGTCTTAAAACGATTGTCTGTCTGCTGTGTATGTGTGTGTGTGCTAAACAAAAAAAATGTTTGAAAGATTCTGTCTGCAGGAGAGCCAACAAAAAAAGTAAGAGCAAAGAACAAAGAAGTCATTTAAAATTCGACAATTGGACTTTATAGCAAAACAGAAAAGGTTAGCTTTTGTCTTCTTCTGCTCTGTGATAATGAACTCAATTTGCAGCAACAGCAGCAACGGGAACGGCAGATATTGACGTTGATCTTTCTTTTTGATGTAAATAAATAAAGAAAAAAAGTTCTGTACATTTTCTACTCTAAATTCAACACTACTGCTGTCTGATTACCGCTCATTCAGGCGAGTTCTCACGAAGTCGATTCTCTCTCCTTTTTGGAAGTTAATTTTTTTCTACGTTACTCTTTTCTCAGTAACTTTTTTGTGCGCTGCTGAAAACAATAACAACAAAACAAGTCAAACAACATTTGAATGCAGACAACATCGTCGGGATGTTTTCCTATTATTCTTTCTCAGTATTCTTTACTGTCGAACTAATAAGGAGGAAAAATCCTCTTCTTGGGAGCTTAGCCCAATTTTCTACTGCTCTACTAGTAGTAGCTTAACTTTAATGCACTGGGTTACTCAGAAGATCAAAAACAACAAAACAAAAACAACAACAACAACAAAATTGATAGAAGAGAGAGGAGAGAGAGAGAGAACAAAGATGCCTTCCATTTAGCACAGGTACAAAAACGCTGTTTCCTTGTGTAAATATAAATAATTTGTGCCCCACCACCACTGACTGCATAACTGGGGGTTTTACTACCACTACAACAGGCACCTTGATGTATCTATTATGCAGATGATGATGCACTCTTTACTGAGAAAAAGGGAAACGGGAAAAAAATTCCGAAATGTATGCATCTTCTCTCTCTCTCTCTCTCTCTCTCTCTCTCTCTCTCTCTCTCTCTCTTTCACCAGACAACCATCTCTCGTCAACTGTCGCTCATTTGGTTTGCTGCTGCGGCTGCTGCTGCTTTCTCTACGATTACATTATTTATACGATGATGGACATTAATATGATTGGCTGAAATGGCAAAGGCAAAAACGGCAAAAAACAAAAAAAAGAAATGCAACACAAGAAAGTGAGAGAAAAACTGAAAAGATGATGCGGCAATGTTGTCTGAGTGCTTGGCAGAAAAAAGGATGCAAAAACCTTTTTTTTATTCAAGGCAATGTGGACTTCAAAGAAAGGCAAACAGACAGAAAATAGGATGAAAATGATGACACTAATTAGCATTAGCTGACTGGCATTGAAATAAGTGGCTTTTTCAGATCTTTTCTTTGCCACAAAAAAAACATAAATAGCTTTGTGTTGACTGCAATCTGATAATGTCAATTTAGTAAAAAGAAAAAGTGAGCAGAGAAACTTTTTGGTTTTTTCCACGATTGGGAAATTGTTATGGTATTTAATTACCAAAAAATATAAAAATTATAATTAAAAGCATTTTTTTACTGCAATGTTAGGCAAATAAAAAACAACTGCATTAATATTTAATTAAATTTCACTAAAATTATTTTTAATTGTTTAAACGCGGTTTATAGTTTATATGTTATAGCGTAAGTATTTATTTAACAAAAAGTAAATTTACTAAAATGTACCACATTTGACCTTATTTTTGGTAAAAAATGAAGCTGATATTATTTCATTAATTGCATTTAACTTGAAAAAATATCTGCAATCATTTTTTGCCGGCGTTGGCAGTTTTTTCTGTCTTTGAGTTTATTACTCTTTTTTGCTTTCTATTTTTATTTACCAAATTAATGTCGATTTATAAATACCCTTTCTCTTTCTCTATAGTGCCGGCATCTTTTTTTACTTTTTTTGTATTATTTTTTCCAGCGTTTATGATGCTACAAAAAACAAAGTTGTAGCTAACAGAAACCAAATAAACGAAAAAAAGCTGTCCGAACATTACAAAGCTCTCTCAATTGACTCTAAATAAAAAGAGAAAAATAAAAAAAGTAAAGCTGATAATGCATTATTATAATTTGCCTGTTTCTCAGCCAATTTTTTTGCTCTATCGTTTTGTTCTCTCTTTTGTGATCCAACATTGAGCATCAACAGCAACAACAGCAGCAGATACTGACCACAAAACGCAGCAGACATTGACACCAGATGAAGTAAAGAAGAAGAAGAAGTAATAAGTAATATCGTAGATTGCTCCAAATTATTTTTATCTGCTGCAGTTGTCTGTTTAGTGTAGAAAAAAATTGCACCAAAAAATTGTTGCATCAGTGCAGTAAAGACAATTTTTTTGCAAAAAACCGCAGCAAAAAAAGTATTACCAACACAGTATATTAAAAAAAAATAAAAACCAACATCACTGGAAGATGCTTGTAAAAATCACGGTAAACTATTCATCTGCAATGCGCTTCTATTTGCTTCTTTTTTAAAAAAAGAAGCACAAGTCAAGCAAAAAAATCCAAACAAGCAAAAGTATTAAAAGAAAACGGAAGTGAATGGTGGTGATGCGGCAGCAAGAAAATCCGGAGGCTAATTTTTAGCAACAAAAACAGCAATTTTTTTCTTTGAACCACTAATTAGAGTCGCCCAGCATGGCAGAAAGGCTAAACTTCATCTTTCAGAACGTTTTGTGGTTTTAATGGTATTTGTAATTTTATACAGCTTTTTTTCTTTTTTTAATAAATTAATCAACCTTAAATTAAGTTTAACCAATTGAATAAAAGAATTGAGCGTAGAAGAAACCGGAAAAAAATTGTGGACAGACAAAAAAGAGAAGCAATGTTTTTCTTTTTTTAAATGACTTCCGTTTTTTGATTTAAAGAATTTTATTTTGGTAAATTTTATGAAATTTTTTTGTTATACTGCCAAAAATTTTAACAACACTGTAATCAACAAACAAAATAAATAAAAAATTTTAAGCGTTGCTGAAAATAGCAAAAATAACTATAAGAGCAATCCTAATAAAATAATGAACAATTTTAAAGTTATAAAATTTTACAAAAAATTATTTTAAACACTTACTCTTGAAAAAAGCACGCCCAAAATGTTTGATCACATTTTTTAAAATTTTTATTATCTACAAATTTTAAATTATTTTCAAATACAATTGTTTTTTTTCACTATTCAAAAAAATTATGATGATCATCATCATCAATTTTCAAACACTCGTGGTTTTTATTCTTTTATTAGTTTGCCTAACTTTAACGTATTTTTCACTTTTTCAATAAAAATCATTGAAATTATTGGGTAAACGCGTCTGAACAGTTCAGTGCAATGAAAAAAAATGAGAAAAGCAGAATAACTTTGACAAATGAGTCATCGTGGTTAAATCTTCTTGTGTCGGAATTTTACACTATTTTTTGAACAATAACAGAAATTCCTGTTTTTAGAAATTGCAAAAATTAAAAAACTGTCTATATCAAAAAGCAGCAAAAACAATGCCACAAAAAGTAAAATAAAAAATAATACAACAAATTCCAATATCAACGTCAATTTTAGAAAAGCCAGCAAAGTGTAACTTTAGTGAAAACGTTTAATAAAAAAATAGAAAATAGAGCTTTGTAAAGTTAGAAATACCATTGTTTTCAGTTTCATGAGCCAAAAAAATGGCAAAAACTCCAAAACTATAGAGAAATCAAAAAACACCAAACTTTTATGCTGCTGCAACTTTGCTTGAAAGTTAACATTGCTTTTAAAACTACTGGAGAAAAAGAAAAAACGATCAAAAACATTCGAATACTTTGAATGCCACAACCACTAAAAAAATTGCAGTGTTTTCCTATTAGTGAAAAAACATCAAGAGTCTGAAGGATGAGAAAGCTGCTAGAACCAAAGAGGAAAGAACAAAAAGAGTAACCAAAAGCAGATAGAAAAACAAGAGCAAAAAACCATTCATCATCTTCAAATCGGGTAAAAAGTTTATTTTTTGCTGCTGCCTTGCTTTTTTTATTTCTCTTTTTGCTGGCTTCGTTTCTCCTCTTTCTTTTCCTTTCCTCTTTCTCTCTCTCTTTCTGTGTTTGTTCACTCAACGTGCGATAATGCATTGCAGTGAAGCAGCAGCAGCGGCGGCGGCGACAAGCGACAGCGGGCAATGATGCAAGCAGGAGAATAAATTAAAAGCAAACAAATCGCAGAATGCGGTGGTGTAAATACGAATGAACGAACAAACAGATAGAAAGTAAAAAAATGTGTGTGTGTGTGTGTGTGTGTGTGTGTGTGTGTGTGTTCAGTAGGTGGTGACAGGCAATAGATGGACACTTACCCAAGTGTAAACTAGTGGCGGTGATGCCGTCCACTGACGTTGATGCTGACGTTGGTGGTGGTGGTGGTAATGATGATACTTTGGATGCTGGCGAGGAAAATGAGGACGTGGTGGTGGTGGTGGTGGTGATAGTCAATGACCTGCTCTGATGAATACCTTTTTCCTTTCTTTTTCGTCTTTCTCCTGACGACAAACTTTGCTTTGCAGCTTTACGGTAGCCTTCATCAGAAACTGAGGAGATTCAGAAGTTGGTTAGTAGTGGTGGTGGTGGTGGTAGTGGTGAAACCCTACTTCTATTGACATTGCAAAGTGAGGCAAAAACAGAGGAGGAAAGCGAACGATGTTAGTATTAGATGATAATTAGATTTGCTGATGTTGTTGTTGTTGCTGCTGCTGCTGTTGATGCTATGGTATGTCAGTGTGGTAATGTCGAGATGTGTTCGAGTGTTGTGGTCACGGAGATGATGATGCGATGAAATGGAAAACAGAGTGAAAAGATGTAAATGATGAGATGGACACACACACAGTGTGACCAGACAAACACAGGCAGTCGGGCAAACAAGAAATGTACTGCTGCTGCTGCTGTTGTTCAGCACAAAAAAAGAAAGAAGTGAAGAATTTGGCTCTGGGATTTAGGCGATGTGGTCGGACAACAGCGAAATGAGAAACGGAAGATGAGAAGACAGATGCTGCTGCTGCTACTGTTGTTTGATTTGAAATGAAGTAGACAGAAGACAAGGCAGGACAACAACAGCTCAGCAAGCAAGCAAAAAACAACAGCAACAGAGAGTAGCAGCTGGTGGAGCGGAGATAAAACGGCAAAGCGGCAATACCAAGTTCGATTACCGAGTTATTTGTTTGAAAAGAGTGCCCCAGCTCAATCACAAGCAAAAAAAGAGAAGAAAAACAAAGAAGAAGAAAGTTGAGACTGAAAAAGTGGCCCCTCCAAATCAAGCGCGCGCGTCAGTGTGCCACGACCGCCTCAATTGACAGTGACAAGACGAGGCGGAAAAAGAATGGGCAAAACGGGAACAGAATTTGCTATTTCTTCTTCTCTGATTCTTTTTTGTTGTTTTGTGCTTAGGCTGCTTAACAACGACAGCGTGACAGAATGGCAGCAGCAGCAGAAACCAATTTTATTTCAAACTTGCTGAAAGTTGCTCACTTGGAAAAGTCTGAGAAAAAACAGAAAAAGGCACTGTGAAGGAGAGAATTTTACTTCACCCTCAAGTTCACTTGAATGGCAAACTCAGTTTCTGGGGTTCAGTTGAAGCAATGCGGCAAAAAACGGCTGAAGACAAGGGCAATGATGATGAGGCTGAGGATGGCGATGGTGCTGGTGATGATGATCGATGTCTTGTGCAGAATGAGATTTGTCCTGCAGTGAGCTGAGGTGCTGAAAGCTAGAAAATGAAAAGAAAAGTTCAAATCTTAGTTGGTGTCCACCAAATTGGTCAAAAGTGAGATCGATTACCAGAGAAGGAGAAGGAATGAAGGAATTGCTGACAGAAGTGCTAGTTTGGGTTTCCGCGTGTGTGATGTTGATGCTGCTGTAGAATCCTCAATCCCTTAGTGGAAAACGTGTTTGTGGGGGTACCCTGTGTTGTCGAAGATGACCTTTTTCTTTGGTTTTTATTCTTTCTTCATTTTAGAGCAATGAAAAATCGAGAAATGTGAGATTGGCGTTTAGGCTGAAAGGAGAAAAGAACAAAAAGATATGTAAATAAGGCGCCATCCGTAAAGTTTGTTTTTATTAAATTTTTTTATTTTTAAATAAAAATGCATTTTTTTCCCGCCAATTTGGCTGTCTGCTCACTCAAAATAAACGTTATGACAAAGTGTACAAAGTTGCTCTCCGTTTCTAATAAAGTTTAAATGGTATAATAAAAAAGGAGGTATACTTGAAGCAAAAACTGTTATTAGGTCTTCCGAAGATGGGCAGTCATTAGACGAAGAAATGCCTTTTTTCTCATATTTTTTTCTTTTCAGACAACGACTATCTCCTCTGTGCCATCTTTATTTTAAAGTCAAACAAAAGTCAATGAAAATGTTTATTATCTGGCAAACAACTGGGAAAATTTATTCTCTTTTTGATCTTCATTTCCCTCTTTCACTTGACTATAATTTTCTCTTATCTCTCTTTCTCTTGTTTCGTTCTTTTCTAGGCATCTCTTTTAAATTGTAACTGCCCTTCCATTTGCTGACAAATACTCTGCACCACTCTTTTTCTCTAGTTCTTGTTCTGGCTCTTAACTCGCTAATATCTCAATTTGTCTGTTTGCACTGAAGAAGGAAAGAACTGGAAGACTAGTGAACTAGCTCACTGAAAAAAGAGGATGAGAAAAGAAGAAGAACTAACAAAAAAACAACATTTACCAAAAGAAGAAAGAGAAGAAGAACACTTTGCTTCTACTACTTTTTTATTATGTTCAGAGGAGATTAACTTTAGAGAAAGAAGGGAAAGGAAAGGAGTTGATTTTAGAATTACAATTTATTGGCAACGAGAAGGAGAAGGAGAAGAAGAAGAGGAAAAGCACGACATTGGGGATTGCACTTTCACCCTCTCCAGAGTGTACATGAATAACATTAACCAGAAATACGACCGAAAACAGAGGATTCACTCTCGCCCTACCACTACAAATAAAAAACATCAACACAAACAACCAAATAAGGAATGAAGGGCAAGAAAGAAAACAGCTCACACTAGAATGCTTGAGAGGCTAAAGGGGCAGCTTTGATCAACTGCAAAAAAAAAGAAAAAAAGTCTAAATTGTGCAGAGAGAAGATGTCAATGCTGTTTGCCCAAACATAAAACAAATGTCAAAGAGTGGAGAACAAACAAACAAAAGTCAAGTTGGAGAAAAAAAGGGGAATCAAGAGGGTTATCAGTAGTTGAACTAGTGAAAGAGACAGCAGTCGTAATTCAGTACTGCTAATAGCTTAATAGGCCCTAATACGACTTTAATGGTGACACAGTGTTCGCCGCTCCAATGTCTTAAGTCGAAGGGCCAAAAACAACAACAGCAAAAACTGCTTTTGTTTTTTGTTTTTGTTTGCTTAGACACTATTTTTTTAACTTGACTTTAGTTGTCATTTAGAGGTTCAATTTTTGTCCAGCGTTCAGCGCACACTGCACAATTTAATTATATTTGTTGCAATAGTAGCAATATTTGTTTTTCTCATCAACTGTTTGTTCTTTTTTAACACTTTTCAAAATTTCAGAATTTAAAAAATAAATGATTTTTTACTGTGTAATTTAGATGTTTAGCAAATTAAGAATTATACAGCGTTTAATCATTAAACGCCAAAACTGACAGCTGCTAGCGTATAATTATAATGACGTTAAGGTATTAAATAACTAACACTGTTATTTACAGTAAATTAAAACCTTGCTTTATTTATGGCATTTTATTGTTATTTTTATTATTAAGACACATTGCCAAAAGACATAGACTAAAAACATTTATACACGTTGAATTTGTGTGATTTATTTTTGCATTTTTTTGTATGCTATTTTATTTATAAAAATTATGTACTTTTTAGTTAGCGAAAAAATATTGTGTTTTGCTAGACTATTTTTATTTTTTATTTACAGTAAAATTTTTTGTCTTGTTTTACAATGTTTTGTTAAACAAAAAAATAATATTAAACTGCAAAAAATGCCTTTAACAATTTAGTTTAATTAAAAATTTGTTTCAATTTTACCGCATATAAATTTTTTTTAAATACTGTTAAAATAATTATTGTATACATTTACTTAAGAAAAAACAGCGTAATTACCGTTTTCAAATTTTTTTATTTTTTTACGTAATTTTTGTCTACTCATCTTTTTTAATCTATTAATTAACATAGCAACAAAATTTTGTTTAGATATATTGCACGGATTAAATATTTTTATCTTTTTTATTAGAAAATAAAAATACAGTCTCACACAGACACGCATTTCCATCATTGCCCACAACTTTTTTTTCTTTTGCTGGTGCCTACACGCACTCACTTTCTAATTACCAAAAAAACGGATTAGCCCAGCCAAGTGGCAACAACAAAAATGTGCTGATGAGGGTGATGATGGTGGTGATGATGAAGGATGATGAAAGATGACAAAAAAGTGGCAGAAGCAGAGGTTGCAATGGTTGTCAATAAATTGGCCAAACTTTGTTTTGCGCAGAAACGTCAGCAGAAAAAAAGTGAGTCAGTGAGGTGTGGAAGCTGATGGTGGGGAAAGCAAAAAAAGAAAGATTGGTTTTAGGTTTTTTATTATTACTACGACTAGTTTGTATTGCCAGTAGAACACATCGTCATCATTTTTTTGTTTTTTTCTCTTCTGCGTTAGTTTCCCCCATCCTGTCTCAAAAGCTAATTATTATTCATTGCTATTTGACTTTTATTTCTCTTTCTCTCTCTCTCTTTCTCTCTCTCTCTTTTTCTCTCTTTTTCTCTTGCTTTATTCTTGCTGATAGAATGAATGAACAATAATTTTTTGCTTTTTTTTGTTTTTAAGCCAGAAGATGGATAGATGCTGCTGTTAAAAAAAATGTTGCTGAATTGTGAGAAAAACAAATGACTAAAAAAGTGAAAAACAATCAAAACAAGAAAAAACAGTGTTAAATAAACACACACACGTACACATACAAAACAGTTTTTTGTGTTAAAAAATGAAAAAAATGGCTACCAAATCAAACAAGAGGGACAACAACAATTGGATGCATTAGAAAAATATGCTTGTTTTTTATTTTTGTTTATTTGATTAATTTCTGTTAGGAAAAAATGCACATAAATATATCACATTTTTAAAATTTTACAAAAGTGAAAAAACGGCAATTTGTTTTTAAATTTTGTTTGACTAATGTTTTACACATTGCCTAAAATATTAAATTCCTGTATACTTTTTTTTGTATTGTTGCGCATTAAATTTTTTTGTTTTTTTGACTATTCAAACTTAATTTAACCTTATTGTGCAAAAGTGAAAAACATTTAGCGGCAAATTGAAATGCGTAAGTGCGTTTGTGTGTTTGAGTATGTAGAAACTTAAAAAATAATAAAAAAAGTTGTCAATGCTATTTTGTTTGGCAAATTGAAAAAATTTACAAGCAAAGCATTTATTTTACATTTTGATTATTATTACATTTTCAATAAAAATAGTTTTTTTTATTTTTTTAAATAAAAAACTACTTTATTGTTAGCCAAAGATCACTTAGAAGATTTATTTCTTTTTTTCTGGCTTGCTAGTTTTTTTTCTTTCCACTTTTCCTATCATGACCACTGCACGGCAGCATTCTTTTTTTTGCATTGCGTTTAGCTTTTAAATTCCATTGCTCCGATTCTTGTGTCAGGCCACCACCATCACATTGCACAGGCAAATGTCAAAATAAATTTAATAATTTGAATAAAAGAAAGAAAGAAAGCTGGAAAAAACATAAAACAGCAGCAATTGAATTGGTATTCTCAGTTTTTGCCCACTTTTCTATTTTTTAAATTGTTTGCACTGCAATGGGCACGCCAGTGTGTGTGTCTTTGTGTGTGTGTGTGTGATTTTCAATTCAAATTTTAAAAAATCAGCAAAAAAAGTAGAAAAGAAAGTACAAGAAATAAAACGGCATACAAAAGCAAATTGACAACAACAATGGGCAAATCATATTTTTATTCCGCTTAACTTTTGACTTTCTCGCTCTTTTCAGATTTTTGTTTTTTTCTCTTTTTCTTTGTTTTGCAAAATTTTCTTCAAAATGTCAACTTTGCATTTTTTGGCGTTTATATTTCCCCTTGTCTCCTATTCTCATTTTCTTCTGGTCATTGTCAGGCTGCTTAGCTGCTGCTGCTGCTGCTGTTTACGTCCCATCTAACTAAAAAACACGTCGAGGTTGCATTGTTTTTGCTCAGAAAAAGGAAAATCTAAGAGATCTAAAAAACAAGTCGATAAAAGAAAATTGTATGAAAATGTGAGTGTAAGTGTGTGTAGAGCATCAATGGCTTTGCTTGTGTTTTTGGCGCCTTTTGACGTTTTGAGAATTGCTCTTCTGCATCGTTTTTTACCATTTTTTCTCTATCTTTTCCTCTTGCGCCTGTCTGGCGCTGATTGTGTTTTGGTGTGTGTGTGTGTGTATGTGACTGTGTGTATCAACCATTTTCACGACTACTTTTCATATTTAGGCCATTCTTTATGGTGCTGCTGCAGCTGCGGCTGCTGGTGCTGTCCAATCGATGCTGCTGACCATTTATCTCGATTTTTTTCTTCTAGCTTGGCGATATTCATCCTTCTCTTTTTCTTTTTCCTCCTCTTCTTCTTTTTCCGTTTTCACTATTTGCATCATCCTATCATCTATCCTGATAAAAGCCAAAGTGTGTTGTGCCAAGTGGAGGGCTTTTAACTTTTAGGTGGGTTTTGCTGTTTTTTGCTTTTTGGCGTTTTTGCAATTTGTTCTTTAAAAATTTTAGCAAATTTTTGTTTGCTAAAAATGATAATTTAAAAATTTTTATTTTTAATTGCTATTTTTTTATTTGATTGCCACACACTAAAAATTGCACAAGTTTGTGTAAAAAGGGCAATTTACAACAGTTTTTTAACGTTTTTAAGTAAGGTAAAATTTGACACAGTCTTGGCGTTTTGCATGTCTAGTCAAAAATAAAAGAAAGAAAAAAGAGAACAATTTTAACGATTTGTACTAAATACAACAACTAAAAAATAAATTAAAAGTCATACATTTAATTTGTTTTTAACAAAGTGCACATTTTACACTAACAGTTTGTTAAACTGAGTTTGGTACAATATAGTATTTAACTTTAACATTACTTTTTACAAATTTTGTATAATTAGAAAAAAAATTTACAAAACCTGGGTGACACTGAAAAAAAATTAATTGACTTTTTATAATATTTCAACAACGTTAGTTTGTTCATTTAGCAATATCATGCACTCAATTATGGTGTTTTTCTCAGAATTTCTCATAAAAGTGTGTTTTTTCCTATTGAAATTTTAAGCTAAGCATTTTGTGCAGAACAAAGTTTGTTCACTACAAGCGTGTACTTTAATAAACTTTCCACAATGATAGTGCTTTTTAGCAGTAAACACCTAATAGTGTTTCAATCTCAAGTTGCCTTTTGCATTAAGCTTATTCTTGATTTAGTTCATCAATTTGTCAAATCGCACATTACCTTCTTCTACCGCCAGCTAGATCCACTGATGACTGAAGACAGCAAACAAAAAGACACTTTAAAATTAGCTCAATTTTTCCAACGCACTAAAACTCATCCACTCTTTGCCCTAGCCTTCGTCTGGCTGACTACCATACTGGGCACAGTGTGCTTTAGTAGTGAATACCCGCTGAACTGGCAACACTGGCCAAACAGCCCGGAGATTTTCTCCCACCAAATAGTGCCGCCGCTGACCTCTGCCCTCTGGTGGCAGATCGACTTTGCCCTGGCGCTAGACATCACCTGCTACTACACTGCTTCTGCTGGCCTACATTGCATTACGCCAGTAAAAAGTCAGCTGAACTTTTTACTTGTTCAAAGAAACTCCAAAAATAAACCTAAAACAAGCATAGTCATTGGCGGCACAGTTTTAAGTGGGCAAATTGGCCGGCAAATGTTGGCACTGCAAAGTTTTTGGAAGCCGCTTATTCGGCGGTTTATTGCGTGTTTCTACCTTAGCGTCATGTCGGTGTTCCTCCTCAACGTTTACCTCAATGGACACTACTTGACAAAGAGGCTACACCTTTTCCGGATCATCTTCTGGGTCGCCATCTTTCCCATCAACATCCTCTACTACTGCGCAGGTAAGGAAACCGTTTTTTAAAATTGAAAATTTAAAAAAACTGACTTAATTTTTATATTCCAGTCATCCTCGGCGCCGTCTCCTACACCCTCTTCACCGTCAATTACATTGCCATCTGGCAAAAGGCCACTTTGGCGGCTTTTCACCGGCGGAAAAAACTATCATTTTTAAAAACAATGTCCTATTCCTTTTGGTGCCGTCAAAACTCCACCTGGACACTGATTTGTTCAGCCATTGCCGAGCACAGTCGTTTCTGCCAGCCACTGCTCTCTGTCATCTTTCCCTTCATCGTCCTGGTGCAGTGTTATCTCCTCTACGCGGCGACCACAAATTTAGAAAAGGTTTTTCAGCAGACCACTTTTTACTTTCAGTGGCTCTGTCTGCTGACCACTCTTGAGTTCAACGTCCTCCTGTTGCTCCTTACCAGCCGCTGCTCGGCGGTTCAAAGGTATAACCGCCAGTTTACCGCTGAATGTGCCCGCTACTGCTTTGCCCAGCAAATGAGCAGCAACAAACACAATGAAACTAAATGTCGCCTTCGTTTGCTCAAGGTGAGGTTTCCCTTTGCCTTTTTTATTTTATTATCAATAGTAAGTCTAAAAATGATTTTTTTGTAGATTGAAGCGTTTCAAGACTGCAAACGGCTGCAGCGGTTTGGTTTCACGTTACTGGGCGACTACTACATCACCACAATGACCTTTAATGCCGTAAGTGAAATTGAGCTGTTTTTGAGTTGTTTTTTTCAATTTCATTTTTTCATTACTTTGTTTGTTTTATTTTTCAACAGATTATTACCTACGTTAGTCTGTTCTTGCTGTTTTTGCTCAAAAAACCTGAACTTCTTTCTTGATGGTGTCTGCACTGCTTTTATTGATTCCATTTGGAGAGTTGCATGATTTATTTATTGTTTTCAACAACAAAAGCAGTTTAAATGTAGTTTTTGAAATGCAAAAACAAAATACAAGCGCAGACAAACAAACACAGATATAAACACACCAAATACCAAACAACGACTAATGCGCCACGATTTAGCTGTAAAAAGTATAAAATTTGGCTTTTCAAACGCTTAAATAATTGAACACAACAGAAAGTAGTAATAATTTTTGCATTTTATATAAAAGTGCACACTGCAGCAACTAAAAGTGCTAGTGCACCGGCAAAATTTTGATTTTTTACTCCCCTGATGTACTTTCATTAAATGGCCATTAAACATTAAAAAAATATAAAAAAACTTAAAATGCTATACATTTTTTAAACTTTTGTTTTACAACGGAAATAATTTGTACTTTTGTTAGTCAGAAACTGTTTGCTTGTTCATGTTTATATAAATTAATAATTTTATGTAACCGAAAAATAATTTGCATTAATAATTCAGTAGCTGGTTAGGTTGGTAGTAATGGTTGGCAGACAGCAAGCTGCCAGTGTTGTGGTAAATTTTTCAATGTGGTTTAAAAGTTTAGGTAATTTGGTCGCCACTGCCGCGCTTTTGCTTTTGTTTGAAGATTTAAACGCAAAATTAAATTTTACATCGCTGAATATTTAATAGTTCAAGTTTGCTCTTGTTTTTTACGCATTTTTTTCAACTTTTTAAAGTTTTATACAAGTACTTTTAAATTATTTTTGCCAGTGCATAGCACTTTAAATTATTAATTGTGGATTGTACATGCGTGTTTGTTTTGAAACTTTTTTTTGTTTTTTTAAATTTTTCAGTTTAAATAAAATTTTTTTCTATTCTTAAAAAATGATTTTTTTGTTTTTTTGCACTGACTTTTTTAAGTTATTGTTTAAAATGTTTTAAACTTTTATAAAATATAAAATAATTTTTTTTATTGAAAATTGAACAATAGTTTTTTATTGTTTAACTTTGTTCATTTTAATTATTTTTTAGTTAATTTATAATTGATAACAATTTTGGTTCTAAATGACAATCGTATCAAACAAATCAAATTCATTTTTTGTATAACATACACACACCATTTGATTGCGCTGTCAAACTTTTTTTGTGCCGTTTGACTGTACTTGAGCAGATTTAATTTTTTTTACTCTCAGCAGGAAGATGACAATTGACATTGCCAACAAAAAATGAATAGAAATTAAACAACAATTGTACAACTTGGCAGACAGTAGACCTGAATGAAAACTGTCCAACTGCGTTGGCCAATGGCCACTGGTTTGTTGCTCATTCACCATTTTATTCATTCATTCATTCAATCATTTACTCATTCATGTTCTTCAATATTAGCCATATGATATCTATTATTAATGGACAGCAATCAATTTTCAATTTAAAGCCTTTTTGTGGCTGAATTAGGCATGGTTACTTACTGTTGAACAAAATAACTGCAGTATTTCAAAAGGGAAAAAAGTGCAAAACACCAACTAAATTGACAACAACAATAGGCAGCGCCAATTAATGCATGACAAACGGATTTAGCTTTGTCTTTTCTAAATTTCGTTTGACGTGATCGGCAGTTCAATTGATTTAGGAATACTTTTGTTATTTACAAAATAGTTGACATCATTGTCTAAAACAACAACAGCAATCAGAATAAAAATTTAGTTAAATTATTAGTAAAAAATTTGTTAAATCATTTTTTTGTTATACCGGATAATTACAACTTTTTTAGCATTTTTAAACTTAATTACTAAAAATCAAATCGAACGTTGTCCAGTTTTTTGCTGTTGTTGTTGTTGTTGCTGCTGTTGTTCGTACATTTCATTTACAGCTGTCAATACTGGCAAATAAAATAATGCTGAAATTTTGTTGAAAAATAAAAAGAAAAGTTAGCCAAGCACTGGCAAATGGCATTGAGCAGCAAATCAGGAAGCAATGGCGCGCACAATTGCACCTCACTTTTTTCCCTTGCCTGCACCAATCAAGTGCAGCTGTTGCCCACACGCTGCTCCGTACACTTTTTCAGCATTACTTTAAATTTAGTTAAATATCTAACCACTGAAAAAAATTGGTGATGCAAAAAAATGCCATAATTTTTATTAGCAATACACATTGCAAAAGCAACATCAACAACAACAGCAACAACACTAAAACACTGCTGTGCAAAAAACTTAATTTTAAATTTACATTTTTTAAAAAACAAAAACAAATAAAATTTAACGTAGTTTCATGGTTTATTTACGGCAATTGCAGCAAAAAAAGAGAAAAAAATGGTTAAATTTTCAAATCATTAATTTACTATCAATTATAAAATCATGTAAAAGATTTCTAAAAATGCTTTTTGTGCAAAGAGTGATCACAACTGCCCATAGAGCTTTGCCCCAATTTTTTCCCCATTCAAACAACAACAAGTTATACCTTTTTGAAAAAGTAATTTTAAACTAATACATCATGAAGAAATATTAGAGTGAGGAACCTTACAGTTTTTGAGAAAATCGGGCCTAAAGTTGCCATTTCCTATGCATTTACTATATCGCTGCATCAGTCAGCTGTGGATGGTGTCGCCCTCTATTGGATCATTTTTGCTGATTTTTTTTGTTTCATTGAAAGCAATGCATTTTTGAAAACTTTGGACCCGATTTTCTCAAAAACTGTATGGTTCCTCATTTTGATATTTTTTCATGTTGTATTAGTTTAAAATTACTTTTTTAAAAAAATATAACTTGTCATGGTTTGAATGGGGAAAAAATTGGGGCAGATCTTGTAATCACTTTTTAGCTAATTTTATATTTAAAAAATTTTTTAAAATTTTTAATTACAAAACTATTTTAAAGCATTAGGTAATAACATTTTAAACAAAAATTAAAATTCAGTTAATTTTCAGTTTTTTAAATGCATTAAAAACTTTAAAACTAGATTATCAAACTGAGCAAAGCTTATATCATTTGTTTTTACTACTATTTTTATTGCAATTGCAAAAACAGTTAAGTTAACTTGAAATAAAATTTTACGTTTTGTTAGTTTTTTAATTTTTCTTATTATTCAGTTGCCCTGCACATCAATGTAGCAATAACAAAATAAAGTTAGCAAAAAGTGACGATTGTTGAATATTTTTAAACTAGCAAATGTATGTTTTTATTACAACAAATTTAATGCAGTTTAAAAAGTGTTTAAAATCAATAATAACTTTATAAAACACATTATATTTAATATTTTTTATTTTTAAAAAATTTTTTGAATAAAATAAAATTTTTGTAACTTAATTGCAAAATGCAAATACAAAAATTAAAATTTGTTTACAAAAAAATAACAAATTACGTTTAATTTTAATTATTAAAAAACAAAAAAATATTTTATGTTACAAAATTGAGCAAAACAATAATTTACAATTTTTTTCTCATTACCATTGCACTAACACTAGTAATCTACAAACAAAGTTAAATTAAAACGTTAGTTTTTTTATTTAAAATTAATAACTGTCAGCCAATTTGTTTGTTTTTTTGTCCACTTGTCAAACGTAAATTTACACAATTAAAAAGAGTAAATTTTTTTTGCATTAAAATGCTGCTTCTACAAACACATTTGATCTTTAACTACTACTGTTGACTAAACGCTAAAGTAACTTGCAAAAAAAATATAAAACTGCATGGCAATGTCACTGACAACTTCAGTTTGAACAGCTGAAAAGACACAGTGTCAGCAGCAGCAGAAACATTTTTGCGTACTTTTTGCTGTAGTTTTGTTCTGAGTTCCTATTTGCCACCATACTCTAACTGTGCAGTGTATCATTCAAATTAACGATGTCCCATTGTCGTCTACCCCACTCAACGACTGGAGAATCAGTTAAAGGGAGAAAAAGGGAGGACTTTCTCAGACTTTATTCTAATATGCCAAAGTTTCTCGCCGAATCAGATTGAGGGGCAAAAAGGGAAAGGAAGGGCAGCAAAATAAACTACATCAGCAACAGCAACAGCAACAGCAGCAGTCATTTGTTTGAGCACTGTACTCAAACCAACACTTGTGTAACTTTGTCCCGGTTTCCCTTTTCTTCTCAAAAGTCTAAATCTAGAGAGAGAGAGAGAGAGAGAGAGAGGGTATTTAAATTAGTGGGTGAAAATGAGTGAAAATGTTGACGAGTAAAAAAAAGAAAGAGAAGTTTTCTCAAGTAGGAGGAGCAGCAGCAGCAGGAGACAGTCAGACACGCACATGTTTAATTTGTGCACAACTTTAACGGGCGACAAATTCTCGCATTTTCTGCCCATTTTTTTCTTTCTCTCTCACTCTCCTTGTTTCCTTCTTTTCCTATTCTTTTCCGATTTACTCTCCTCTGCTTATTCAGCTTCAGTCTGTTCTTTCTGTTCTCTTTCTCTCGTCTCATTTCAAATTACCGCTAACCTCTCAGCATCATCAGCAGCGGCAGCAGTGGCTAGGAAAATTGATGAAGAAAGCAAATTTTCAAGCGAAGCAAGAGACACCCGAGGAAAGGGAGAAAGAAGAGAGAGAGAGCTTTGGTCACATACGGCCATAATTTAGCTAACAAAGAGAGAGAAAGAGAGAAGAGAGAAAAGGAGAGAGAAAAAGAGAGAGAAAAAGAGAAAAAGAGAGAGAGAGAGGGGAATTAGTTGTGCAAAGCAAAGCAGTCTCTTTTCTCGTTTTCCTTCTTAGAAAAAAAATGAAAGGGGAGAAAAAAAGAGAAAAAAGAGAGGACAAACTTTTGCTCAATGACAATTACATTAACACAATATAAAAAGTGGCAAAAGGGAATTAGTGTTTGTGTTGGCTGTGTGTTTGTGTGTTTAGTTGCAGCAGTAGTACAGTTGGTGATCATCAATGAATGAACAAGAAATGAAATAGGGTAAAATAAAGCTTTTAAAATGTTTGAGTGGAAAAATGAGAAGAGAGAGAGGAGGAAAAAAAGCGAAATGCTGTGAAATAAAGTAGGCAAATATTTGAATATTAGGTTCGAAAATCATCATCATCAGCTTTTGCTGCTGTTGCAACAAATAAAACAAAAAGTACACTTTTTGCACTACTACTATTGAGTATCAGCAGAAAGAGACAATTGCTGCTATTTCTGCTACTGCAGGCTGCTGCTTCCAAACGGCACACACAAAAAATTACTTTGCATATTTTTGCATAATAATGAAAATAATGTTTATTTATACTTTTGATGCTGACGTTTTTCTTGTGTTGTTTGTGATGTGAATGTGTGTGTACTCGTTTGCAAAAAAAGAAAAAAAATGCTCGTTTCTAAGTAAAAATGCGTATTCTTAAAATAAAAACAGAATCTACCTAAACGCAAACTTCACTGCAATGCTTTTTATTTTTTAAATAAAATTGCAAACATTTTTTGCTTAGATTAATACATTTTTTACAATAATATAACATGAAAATGTGTTTTATTGCAATAATAAATTAAAACTAATATTAAAATTAAAAACTATTTGTTTTGTTTAAACATTAATTTATAAGGTGAAAACTAGTACTCATTTTGTTTCTAGCTGCAAACCGGTAAAAACCTAATAAATTGAAACGGTAAAGCAAGTTTTATTAATAAAAAATTAATTAGTTAACTAGACAAATTAATTAAAAAATAGCAAAAGTTGCTAGACATAAATCACAAAAAGTATATATCTATAAAAATGTTTGAAAAAAACGATCAAAATTATTAAAAACAAAAAAATTGTTTACCACAAACCACATAAAAATTTGAACTACTGTCTGGGCAACTATTGAAATTTGCGGCATAAAACTAAAAACAAAAAAATAAAAAAGCAATAAGTTTTTTAGAAAAAAATGGTAAACTTTAAATAAAAGTAAAAACAAAAACAAAAATTTTGAATTGAAAAAAACAGTAATTAAAAAAACAATTTAAAACTGGTAAAAAATATATCAATAAAATTATACAAAAAAAGATTTTATTATTAGTTAATCCTATAACAATAAAAACAAAAAGTTTTTTGATTAGTGATAAAAGCCTTTTTATTTCATTTCAGAGCAACAGTTGAATTTTCTCATCAACTTGGCAATTTGATTAAACCGTTTGAACAAAGTAAGTGCAAAAAATAGGTGTTAATGATTAAACAGCATTTTTTTGTCAACGGAAACACAATAAAAAGCAGCTTTTTCTCATCAATACCTCCCAAAGCAGAACAAATCAATTTAGCTTTTAAATGCTTTTTGCATCAGTGTCAAAAGAAAAAAGTATTATTACATTTTGCGCTCTGGTTTTTTATTACATTTGGCCAAGTTTTCTACCTTCGCTTCTTTTTTTCTAGTTCCAATCCAATCCCAGTACGATCCTATACCTCATTTAATATTAAATTAATGCACAGCAGACACATTATCACACAATAAATGATGACCACTTTACTGGTTTGCTGCTGCTGCTGCTGTTGCTGCTGCTAAATGTGTTTGTTTTTAGCTAGTCCAGTGATGAGGGGGTAAAGGATAGTAGTGATGGTGGTGAAAAAAAAGGGGGGGGGGAGGGAAGCTGAAAAAGTTCTGTACCGAGAAATCGAATGTCTGCACTACTTTTGCTGCTGCTGCTGCTGATAGGCCAGTTTATTGGTAATGGGCCAGCACAACTTCTTCAGCCAGTGTGTGAGTGTAAGTGTGAGTGTGTGATAATAAATCGTCTATTGCCTGATTGGGAATTGGTCACTCGGGTGGCTGCTACTGCACACTATCCACTTCAACTGCTCTGGTCTCACTATTGGTCTCGGCGTGCTATTATCGTTTATTATCTACTGACTCAAATCTCTCTTTCTCTCTCTCCTTTTCTTTCCTTTTTCTTGCTTCACTAGGCTTCCCTAACTATCATCACGGCAGCAGCAAACACACACACACACACACAGTTTTGCACACAATTTTGCCCGGCATTCCAAGTTTATTTTCATGCTTGCATTGTGTGTGTATGAGTGCTTGCTTGCCCCCAATTTTTTTGTCCTTTTTCTTTCTTTGAATTTACTGCCCTCTACGACGACCAAAATTTTGCTCATTGACCGAATACTCTTTTTTTGTTGCCTCCATTTTTCTCCTCTTTATTATTAAACACTACATTAGTAGTGTATATTAAATAATGTTCACACTTTACCAGGCACAGAGGCAGACAGAGATACTTAGTCATTTACTCCTTTTTATTAAATATATCTTTGCAATCATTTTTATGCCATTATTACTCGATTAAATACCAACCATAACCAGTTGTAGCCTAGGCAGCCGGGAAAAAAGCTAGTACAAAAATGCTCAACTTTTCAATCAAAACCCGTAATAAAAAATTGCTTTTTTACGTTTTCATTTAAACTTTTCAATGATGATGATGATCATCATCAGAGTAGTAAACAGCAGCAGCAACAACAACAACCAAAAAATGAATTCATGTTGAGTAAATTTTAAAGTGATTTTTAAGGTGATGTTCACTAGTGATCACTAGCAAGTCTCACTGCCAAATTCCCAATTGAGAATTGGCAAAAAGGGGAAGAGGAAAAGGGGTGGGAGGGAGTGCACTAATGAGTGCCCATCATCATCATAGTTGTTAATGCCTAAAAGAGTAAAGTCAGCTAGCTGAATTTAGAAGGAAAGCCATCATTTCAATGAAATCTCAGTAGCTACAGCCTATCCCCACCAGCCTAGCTCTATTCCCAAACAGCAACATCATTATTATTTTGTTATTATTAAATCAGAACTTGTAATTTGATATATTTTATTTGCTAAAAACTCCAGTCGTGTTCAAAAGCTCATTTACTTAGAATGCTCTGCTGCAAGCGCTCTACAAAAAGCGCTCAGTTCAGCTTTCATCAAAGTTTTAAAACATGCCAAAACAAGGCTCCCAGTGCACGAGCACTAGGAGCTGGCAACTGGGTGATGTGAAAATTGAGTAAAAAGTAGAAAAGTAGTTTTCATTTACCTTTTTTAGTTTATTAATAATAACAGAAGGAAAGAGCTTCTGTTTACGTTGCCTTCTGTTGTTGTTGCAGAAAAGAAGAGAGATAATTGAAAAACATCAACGTAATTTCAACTTCATATGGAAAAAACTGGTGCAATATTGTATTTCTCCAGTGAAGTGAGGTGAGCTGGAGAAAAAAGTGAAAAAGTCAAGATGAGCACAGCGACAGCAAAAAAAGTCAAATATCAAGAAATTGGCGACCTTTGATTTTTCGCTTTTTTTAATTTCTTTCTAATGTTTGCCTGTTTTGTTTTGTGATGTCTAAAGGAGGAGAAAAATAATAACAAAATGAAATATTATTTGAGTCAAAAATAGCAGAATATCTTAGAGAAGAGAAAAGAAAGCTTTTTTGTCTTTTTCTGAACACTCAAAACAAATATTGGCCAACCTTTTGGTTTGGAACTTTTGGTCTGTTGGTTCAAATAAAAATAATATCTATCTTTTTGCCTCTTTTTCAATCTCACAGTTTCAGCAGCAGTAGTGTAACTCTTAATGTCGTCGGAAAAGTGGAGAAAAAGATAGTCAGAAGTTGCCAGGGGAATTGGCAAAAAGAAGTAGGAAGAAACTGATGATGAAGCTGATGAGATACTTTCACTTTCTGTTTCTCTTTTTTTCTTTTTGCTGTTTTCACGTTTTACCAAACACAAAGAAAGACGAAGGGAAAAAGCTTGAAATTGACAAAAGTAGAGTGAAAGGTAAATTCAATTTGACGCATTGAAGGTTGAGTTGAGGACTGCAGTAAGTCCATGATGAATGCATTGGCCTGTTCGCCTCACTTGAGATGAATTGTCAATTTAGATGGGAAAAATGAAGAGAAAAAAATAAATCAATGGATAAAAAAGATAGGAATGCCAGAGGGAGAAAGATGGAAAGTCAATGTGCGAAATGAGGAAGAAAAAAACTTTATAGCACTTTCTTTCAATTTTCTTTACTTGAGGCAAAAAAGTGTGCGTTTGTGTGAGTGTGCTTGCTTGCTTGCTGAGGTGCAGTACCAAAGTGACAAATCAAATTGGCACCGCAAATCGCCGCAGAAAATCGAAGAGTGGGCCAATGATGAAAAGTGACAGGCCCAAAAGTAGTTTGAGGGAAGACCAAAGGGGGAAAAGAGAATTGTCGCCAAAAGTTGAACGCATCAAAAGTTGCCTTTTTTATTGCAATGGAAGTCGAGAAAAAGTTTTTTAGAGAAAAAAATCAATGTGTGTTAGGCTGGTTTAGCTCAGAGAAAGCGAAGAAAAGAGGAAAAAGTTGTGCACATTTTTGCAAGTTTGTTGTGTCGTGTCCGGCGGTGAGCTCTGCTGCCGACTAACTGGCTGAGCATCACTGCGGGTAAATCACATTTATACGCAGAGAATGTGAAAGAATGAGGAGATGCTTCAGCAGAAAGAGCAGCAACAACAGCTAATAGTCAGCGTTGCTGCTATATAGCAAACCTCAAGATACAAGAGCTAATAGAAAGAAGAAATCTGCCCACACAGACACTAAAAGAGAGAGAGAGAGAGAGAGAGAGAGAGAGAGAAAGAGAAAGAAAGAACACCAAACACACGGTCAGAATGCAAGTTTTTAGAAAAAAAGAAAAAAAGAGAATATTCTCACCTTTGACCGAAAAACTTTTTTACTCTTATGCTTATGTCATTTTGGAAAACTAGTGAATGCTATTTTTGTTTGCTGATT
This sequence comes from Tyrophagus putrescentiae, assembly GCA_024499935.1. NCBI lineage: Eukaryota > Metazoa > Arthropoda > Arachnida > Sarcoptiformes > Acaridae > Tyrophagus > Tyrophagus putrescentiae. Next base: position 3,719,131 of record JAMZRA010000006.1, on the reverse strand, counting down.
AGTGTGTGTGTGTGTTAGTTTGGCTGCAAAAGTGATGAGAGCTGATTGTGATGACTTTGACTCAAAACTAAAAACATTACAGAAAAAAATTACAAAAAGATGATTAACAGTCAAACGTCTCTCACACCCTCATCGGTCATCAACAGTCTCATAAATGAGAGCTGACAATAAGGTAAAAAGGCGCTCAAAATTGAAATAACAAGTTTAATTGCAAAAAACAGCAGCAGCAACAATTTGACTATTATGGGTTTTTTTACCATGAGGTGCTTTCACGGATAGTGAAAAGTCTTCAGTTGGCTGCTACACTTGTCGAATTTTACAACAAAACGTTTTTAAAATTAAAAACATTTTGCGTAGTTTTAGCATTAACTTTTATGCAAAAACTTCATTTGTTAATTTAAAAAATATTACTATTTGCTATTTACAAAAAATAAACAATGAAACCAAGTACATTAAAACATGTAGGTTTTTCTATACAAACTAAGTTCTTTTGCATAAAGATTTTTTAATTAAACTTTTTTATGTGTTATATATTTAAACACACTATGATATTTTAACGACTGGCTTAAAAACTGTATAAGAATTTTGCAACAAAACACGACCAAGAATGATTAAAAGTCATGTCACGCAATTAGCGTTAAAACTATTTATAAAAAGACATTTAACAAACAACATTTGCAGAAAACAAAGTGCGCAAGAATCATTATTAAATTCAATTTACTCTATTAACTATTAATTACCCAGTTTTGAAAAAAGTTCATTTTTTAATCAATATCAACCCTTTTCAATTGAACTGTTTTTGTTCTTGTGCTCAATGAAATCATTTGTATTGTGCAGTGACAAAAGTGCACTTTCGGCAGCAAAAACCACCACTACCACCACCGCCACCACCACCTTGTTAACAAGTCTTCAACTTCTCAGTACTCTACTAGTCAGTAACGTCGCAGTGCTTAACAGAAAACTAGAAAAAAACTTTTAATCATTCGCCGACGATGGAGCTGATAGTGAAGGAGGCTTTTCCGCTGAAAAGCTTCGCCTACATTGAACGCCACTTTGCCTACATAGATGACCTCCGAAGAGAATGTGCCGAAAATGAACTTCCTCAGCAGAGGCGGAAAAGTCTGCTGCTGCTGCTGCAGTTTGCGCAGATGTTCACCTTCTTGGGCCTGCAATCGCTGGAGTTTGCCCTGGTGTACTTTTTCTACAACAATTTTACTCCACTGGAGATGGTCCTCCTGGGGCGGTACATCGAGATGTCCTCGCTGAAGCGGGAAACGTACTTTCCGGCCATCGGCGTCCTCGCTCTTTCCGCCTACTTCCTTCACCTGCTCTACTTTGACCGCTCTCACGGGCTGGAACGCCTTTTGGTGGCTGTTCTCGTGGAGCAAAGGTGGGAGGCGGTTTTCATGAGCGAACGAACAATACAAGGTCAACAACCGGTCTGTGCGTACATGCGGCGGTACACCATGAACTGGATTGCCCTCTTTCAGCTCTTCTTTCTCGTCATTGGTAAAACAGCTGGAAAATGTTGACACACATTTTTTTGTAAACAAAACTAACCAAAAATTTTTATTTTTTACTAGATCTCTTTGTCCTCTTCTCACAGCTTTACGAGGTACATCTGCTGCTGGTGTACTTGAAGGCGGAATCAACGCTAGTAAAAGTCGGCTATCTTTTGCTTTTAGAACTTCGTCTGACAGTTCTCTACCTGGCGCTGTTCATCTTCGCCCGGTCGCATCTTCTGGTGGGCAGCTTCTACATTGTCACGGTGAAGCTGTTTCTCCTCAAGCTAGAGCAGGTGGAAACTTACATCAGTGAGATTGGAAGGCAGCAGCAGCCAAGTGATGACGGTGCACTAAAAGAGAGGAGAAAAAGCTCTATAACCAACCACAACAACAAACTGAAAAGTATCCTGCTGGCAAACTACCTTCAGCTTTCCCTCGCCCAGGAGCACTACATCACCACCCTGAAGATGATCACCCGAATGAACAGCTTCTTCGGCAAGTCCTTTTTCGCCTTCCTCGCGGCGACCATTCCGCTAAATTGTCTTCTGGTTTCCTCGCTCATCTTCAGCCACGTTCCGCCCTTTGCCGCCCTCTTTGTGGTGACCATTGCACTGCAGGAAAGTGCCTGTCACCTTTTTATTCATCTTCTAGTGGCCCATCTCAACAAGCGCATTCTGGCGCCCGTTCAGACTTTTCTCAGGGTGCACTACCGAAGAGCAAGGTTTTTGCACACGACCAAGCACAAGTTAAAGTGTGCCCACTTTATCGAGGCTTTCTGGTGTCGGAAACAATACGGCCTGACGTACTACAAGTTTGGAAAGATTTCCATGTTTTCCTTCTTTAAAGTTAGTTTGGTTTTATTTTGTTTGTCCTTAACCTTTTAGTGCAAACTAAACCTTTTTTTCTCTCTTTTTTTTAGTACATTCTCCTCTACATGCAGCTTCTCATGTGGATTGGACAGAATGGCTAACAAAAAACGGCAGCTTTTAAGTCGTGTGCTTTACCAACTAAAAAAACATGCTCAATTTACTGCGCAGCACTTTAAACTGAAAAGCTACTGTAATCGCCTAGCAAACCCATACATATGTAAATTCTGGTCACCAAAAAGAGAAAAAGAATCTAAAAAATTTTCAGTTGAGTGTGTCGTTTTGTGTTGCTAGAGAAAATACGGATAAGAATGTTCATCATCATCGTTCAAGTGAATATAATAATGCCATTTTAGAAAGAAAAAGATAAGTTAAAACAAAAATCCATTTTAAATGTTCAGTGCTGTTTTCTTTGCTGCCACTTTTTGACTTTAAAAAACCAAATTTAATTTTCAATTTAAATTCACAAGTGGATGAAAGTTAATTCAATTACATTTTTAGATTAGTACTATTTTTGCTGGTAGCGTTTAAACTTAAAAATAGTCAAAGGACAATTGTAGTTTTACCTATTGAAAAGACGTTTTTGATTATTATAAAAAAATTGAAAAATTGGGATTAAACGGAAAAGGTTTTCAAACAAAATAATATAAAAATTAAATTCACATTTGACGTGAAAGTTAACTGGAAAACGTAATTTAGGAATTTATATGACAGAATTGAACAACATGATAATTTTACAAAAGCATGCACCTAATTAAAGAGTGAGACAACTGGACTAGCTTTTGCACTAATTGCCAAGCAAATGGCATCAAATGGAAAGCACTCTAACAGCGACGAACACAACAACAACAACCACTACTTACAAACGCCATCATCATCATAAACTGGACAAAATTTTAAAAACATGGAAAAACAAGAACAAACAAAAAGGAGAGGAAAATGTCCACAAGCGGAAAAATGTTCAAGTCTCAGCTTCAGTAGGAAAAGGCTCAGTTTCAAAAACTCAGTCAGTCGTGAAGTAAAAGCAAAATTTGCCTAATCTCTCGTAAAGTGGTCTTCGTCGTTTTCGTCGTCGTCATCGTCGTCGTCCTCAATTGAATAGTCGTTCGTTCCTCTTCAGCACTGGACATCCACTGAACAAAACTGGACATTTCTTCTTTTTTCTTTTTCTCCTGTCTAAAACTGCTGCTCATCAAGGGAGAACTGCTCCTGCTGCTGTTGCACTAATGCAATCGTGTCCATGTGTCGGCCTCAACGGCCGCAGGAGAGAATGAAAATGCTGGAAAGCAACGCTCGCTCTCGAATTAATGCACCAGAAAATTGTTTGGTAATTTGGCCGTGTGTGTGTGTGTGATTAGCCGAGTGTTCGCCTGACAAGGCGATTTAGACTAAGCAAAGAGAAAAAGTGGAGAAAAGGCATAAAATGCAAGTGAGTTTTCAAAATTTCATTTGCCTGCCTGCAAATTTTCCTCCTTCTCCTAATGATTATTATTTTCCAAAGCACTCACATCCTAAGCATCTCACATTCTCTCACATTCTCTGTGTTAGTGTATTCACTCACTATTACACAAACACAACAAAACCAGCAACTCAAGTTCACTAATTATACATGTAAAGGGATGCATTGGAAGTTTTTTTGCGTAAAAACGACTACTACTACTTCAAACTTTCCCTCTAGTTAATGTAAAGAGAAAAAAAGAGCGACAGCAAATGAGCTTACCAATTACCCTACACGAGTTTTGCATTTGTTTGCTTCCGATTAGCAGCTTTTTTTGCCAGTGCTAACAAAAGAAGTTTAACAAGGGCAGAACAGCATTTTAAGGGTAGTTGTTGATGATGTTGTTCCTGTCATTCTTTTTTTAGTTTAGTCAAACAACAGTAGTTCTTGTTGCAGACAAAAGTAGTCGATGCGTAGAAGAGGAAAAAGACAGTGGGTAGTCGTATTTTGTTTCATTTTATATTGTATAGCTAAATAAAGTTTAAATTATTGTAATCTTAAAGGGCAACTTGCACACAACTAAAACTTTTTTTAATTTTTTTTATTTGTTTATTCAATAAATTTTAATTTTTAACTTGCTTGTAAAAAATCTTGCTAAAAACTTATATTTGGCAAGAGAATCTGACAGATACTGCGTATTTGTCGCCATCTTTTGAATGAAAAACAATGTTTTGTTTACAGTTTGCCAACTATTACAGTTTTAAAGTTTGCAACAGTGGTAAAGGTAGTTTTAAAAGTTGTTAACAAGGTTTTTTGTTATTGCTGTTTTTTATTTTAACACTTGTTCCTATTTGTTAATAACTTTATGCATTTAACATTTCGTTTAAAAAAAGTATACAATGTTAGCAAATATGTTTTTGTATTTGCACAGTTTAACAACAAGTTACAAAATTGTAACTAAGCTACTGTTGATGAAAAAACACTACTAAATATATACTCTGCGGCTTCTACGGTGAGAAAAGCATCATAAAGAAGCCCGCCGTGTTGGCGAACACTACGTAAAAGGTTTTAGAGGTGATTCGGTAGTCGTCCAGAAGGTACAGACAGTACGGCCTCAGCCGGCGACAGAGCGTGAAGCTCTCCACCTTCAGCAGGGTGGACACCTTACAGTTCCCTCCACCAAAGTTGATTCCATTCACTTTTTTGTTGATCAGATGGAGACAGTTGGCCAGGTAGAGGCGGAGGCTGATCCGCTCCTGGCGGTCATTCGCCTTGGCCACTTTGGCGCACTGGAAGATGAGCGCGTACTGCAGCGTCTCCATCACCACGAAGTTGAAGGTGAAGATGGCCTTGGAGGGCCAGTGACAGGGTGGGAATGAAGAAGACGGTGTAGGTGATGTAGCACTGCATCACCAGGAAGCCGGTGAAGTAGACGCTGAGGGCGGTGATCCAGTAGTCCGAGTACTGTTTAGTGTCCGCCGCCAGCTGCGCCAGCCGACGGCTGAAAAGAGGTACCGGGCTAGGAGGAGGCGAAAACTTAATTGGCCCGCCGTGGGACAAGAATCGACAAAACGTATTGTCCCATCTTTTGATGAAAGCAATGTTTTTCAGTTTGCCAACTATTACAGTTTAAAGCTTGCAGCAGCGGTAAGTATTTAAAAATGTTGCAGAAAAGTAGCCGTAAAATGAGACAGAGGGAAAGAAGAAGGAAGAGCACGCACTGCAACCAGCGGGCGAAAACGGCGGTGGGAGCGAGGCATGGCGTCGGAAACCGAGGAGGGCATGAAACAGAGGCAAATACGAGTAACAATAAGTTTTTGAAATAACATAAAGTAAACACAAAAATAGACATTTTTTCATTTTTTCAACTAACCCTTCCCAAAAATGGTCATCGAGAGGTAAACCTCTTTTCGCTTTTGGCTGCCACCACCACCACCACCAGCACTACTATTACTCTTACTGCTACTTTGATCTCCCTTGAGCACTCGCACCACCTCGTAGCGCCCTCCAGTGTAGGGGCGGCGGAAGAAGGTGAAGTAGTTCAGTAGAATGGTGGCCACGGCCAGGTAGTAGATGACGTCCACCTGCGACCACATGTCCGGCGGCATTGACTGGTGCATCAGCGCGACGGGACTGCGCTGCAGCGTCTCCAGTCGCTGAGCTCACCCTCCTCGAGGTACACCAGCAGGAGGTTTCCGTTGAGGAAGGAGGCTAGCGTGAAGAGCAACGGAAAGAGGTACACAAAGTTCCAGCTTTGTTGACTGATGGAAGGTGTTTGAAGGGGATTTTCCGTTGCTGGTGGTGGTGGTGAAAGTCTCGCTGACTGAGGGTGCTCCACAACCGCCACCACCACCAGCGGATCAAAGTAGGTCACCAGGTCGAGGGCGTGGCCGCGGACCACGTTACAAAGGGCGGCAAAAAGTAGTGATGACTGCTGCTGCTGCTGCTCTGTACTACTAGTAGTCATTGTGTAGCGGTTATTATTTTCTTTACGTGAAGTTAAATTACTTTTGAAATAAAGCAATATCGGTCGATTTTTTAGTCTCGGTTTTTCAAGAATAACTTTTTTTTCTGAATGAAACTAAAAAACTTTGTAGCTATTTATACGTTTTTTTGTTTAACTTAACTCAACGATTTTTAATGTGTGCAATAAATTAATGCGTGTGTCTGTAAGAAACAACCCAACAAAAAAATTTACATTTTGTAGTATAAAGCTGAAACAGCGGAAATGCAACGGTTAATTAAAGGTAATTAGTAAACTAAGTGTCTAAATAATAGCTTAATGTCTAGAAGATGCCCTACATTAGTCATGGTTTTAAGTTTAAAAAGGGTTCTTTGGAATATTATATAACTAAAACATAAGAAAAACACAATTGTAGCAAGTGCCCCCATGGTTGCAGATGGCAACGCAAGCGGTTTTGGCAAAATTGCAGACGGTTAAAAAGTTTTGCTTGAGTTTTTAGTCAAAGCCTATTAACAACGGGAACTCAAGGAAGCTGCTAAAGCGCCATCTAAAACCATGCAAAAAAGCTGTCCACGCTTGTCTTTTTCCAATGCTTTAGTTTTATACTTTGAACTTTATACCCTGTTAAACTTAAAACAATGACTAATGAAGGACATCTTTTAGACATTAAATTTAATGTCTTAGCATTAAGTTTGCTAATTACAACCTGTAACAAAGAAAAACAAAAATATTATAACTGGGACATGTAGGATACTGTTGGAAAGCTTGAGAAAAGTTGTACAATATATATATTTTTAGAAAAAAATTTAGGTGCTTCAGTTTTGAAAATAACTTTGCAAAAAAACGCAGTTTTTGTTGTATTTGAGCTTTTTCAAAAATCAATCTAATATACTTAGTTTTGGTCAATATTTAAAATTTTTATGTTTTTTTTAAAAATTAACTTGTTTAGTTAATTATCAAGTAGAAATTAAAAATTTAGATGTCGTTTAAAACATTTTAACTTATTTTTGAAAAGCAATGTTTTATGAGCAAAAAATGGAAAGCAGTGCCCGCAAAAAAAATTTGAATTTTAGTGTGCGCACAACTGTAGCAATTTTGCCGGACGGACAGACACTCGGCAGGTAAGCCCCCAAAATGACCCCAAATACAACTTTAAACATAGTATCAAGTTTTGCTATTTTAAATATAGATCTAGTAATCCCAATTTTTTTCTTTTTTTATTTAAGTTTTATTTAAGTATCCTTTTAGTGCCACCAAAATTGCAAAAAATGGTTAAGGTTTTGACATAAAACGACTTGTTGCAAAACAGTCAAACTACAATTTAACAAATATAAACCAGAATTTGCACAATTAGTCATTTTTATCAAATAAAAAGCCACAATAGTCAGGTCGTTGATGACGCAAAGTTGTACGCCTTCTCTGAAACAATCAAGGTTGTTTCCTATTCAAAGATAAAGCGTACATGAGCAGTTCACCAAACAACAGCAGAAACTAAAATGGCAGGAAAAATGATAAATAAACTTAAAAATGTTTTTTTAGCGTTTTCATACTTTGATAAACGAGATCATCGTTACTTGTATTCCAAGAGCTTTTTACGACAAATTGTAAAAAAATAATTAAAAAATTAGTTCATTTAAAATAAAAATAATTGACAAAAAAAAAGTTACCACCATAGGTGAAGCCGTACTTCCTCCCGCTTCGCACCACCAGCCGACAGATGTGGGTGCTGTAGACGCTCAACTGCAGCCTCGCCGGAAGTGTACTACTGTGATGATGACTGGCAGAGTTTGCCGTAAAGGAGAGCAGCATCATCCCAGGTGGCCACAGTGGAAAGGGCTTTGGAGCAGAAAAGGCCGAGAAAGATAAGGATGAGGGCGTCCGCCAGGAGGACAAAAAGCTGCATCAGGTTGGTGACTGTCAGCACTAGCCTCTGAAAGGGTACCTTTTTGCTTTTGGTGCGACAGAAAGGAAAGAAGTTCAAGCGTTTAGAGGAGTTTGGCCCAAAAAGAGCCCGTTCTAGTATTGCATTAAAAGGAAGACTGCACCTAAAGTAGAGCTGCCACTGGAGGATCATTGTGTAGGCAATGACGATGATGCAGGCGAGGTAGGCGTGGTCATTACTTTCCGCCACAAAAACGACGTCCACCAGGACGATGTGAGCCAGTGGGGAAACTTTTTGCTGGAAAAAATAGCCTCCACTGTTTAGCAGTGCCATGTAGGTGAGTGCCAGAATGTACAAAACGAATCGACAAAAAATGGACGGGTCTTTTTCCAGTTTCACCCTTCGGCAGGTGGCAAAGTATCGTCGGTAGTGCTCAAGGTCTTTGTACGGCACTGTAAAGCGGTACAGCAGAGTGGCCACCTCTTTAAACACCGGTCGGTTTGAAGTATTAACAGTTTGCTAAAATTGCAAATTTTGTTGTAAAGAAACATTTTTGTGTTTGGTTAAACAGTAGTTTTCAATTGTGTTTGTTTTTTAAATATTTTTGTGTTAAATTTTATAATAAAGAATTTAATTTACGTTTTAAATATTTGCTTAAAAGTATATTGAATATTATTTAAATTAAAAAATAAATCAAAAACACCTAATTGGTAGCAATTGGAGTTTTAGTTGTAAAATAAAAACCAAATTTTATAAATATTTTTTTGCAAAAAAATTAAAAATGTCTAAAAACGACCGTTTGCTTTATAAAAAAACATTTTATTTTAAAAAACATTAAACTTATTTTCCTTAAATTTACTGTTTAAATATTAAATTTAGTTACAGTTTTGCACAAAAAACTTAAAAAGACTTTTTTAGCACAAAACTATACATTTTTAATTTGGTTAAAATTACTAAAAAATTGCAATGAAAGAATTCACATTTAACAAAATAAATCATTATTTTAAGTTTTTTAAAACTTTTGTAAAAAAACAACTTAAATAAATTTTAAATGGTTTACTCAAATTGACATTAAAATGCGCAACAACAGTAATTGGTTAAAAGTTACTAAATTATTATTTACCTGGTTGGCTTGTTTCAACAAATTTAGTAGCAATTGATTTATTAATTTGATTTTTTCCTTGACCAACTTTTTTTAACCTTGCACAATATTTTTTTATTGTTATATTTTAAATGTACGTTTGCAAACAAAATGTGCAAATTTTGTGTTTAAAACAAATTAAAATACAGTAGAAAAAAATTTGGACAAATATTTCTTGTTCATCAACTAGTATTTTCAGTAAGCCATAAAAACTAAAATTAGTCTAGAGAGTCGTTTTTCAACAAGTTGCAGCCCATTTCACTTAAATTTAGCATTTTTTCTAATTATTTAGAACTGGTTGTTGCGAACCAACATTAGAAAGTGCTGGTGATATATTTGATGCAACTAAAGCAGAACTTAGGTGCTCACTAAATACCACTGTGCATCGTTGGAAAATTTAAATGTTAAAAGGCGTTTCAAGGTAGTGAAAAAAAGCTATAAAAACATTGGTTCAAAACGTTCTTTCAGTATATGAACGTACCTCAACTGCTGATTTTTACTTGCAATTAAGTTTCTGAGCTGGCTCTGACTGCTGCTGACGCCACCAGTCAATTCAATGCTTGTTAACAGGCAAGCAATTTTTTTCTTTTTTGTTTCCACTTAAATCTAATCAAAAAAATTTTTTTAAATAGTTCTTTCATTTAAATTGGTATTATTTGAAAATGTTTTTGGTTAAAATTTTTACGATACACTAGCGGCAAGTTAAGAAAATCTTCTTGTTGTTGGTGTGTGAAGTGGTGAAATAGTAGTGGCGGTAGTGATGGCTGACTTTTAAAGTAGTCTTTGTAGTTGTGGTCGTAGTGGTCGTAGTTTGCTTTGCTCGTCATATCCATCTTTTAGGAATGTCTCTCATCACACTCGCATACCCATCCTTTTTTAACAATCTTCTGTTAAATTGAGTACTTTTCAGCAATTGTTTTTTTCATTTTGTCTAATGGCCAGTCTCTTTTTATTGCGCATCCGATGAAGGCTGCTCAGAGATGTTCAAAAGTTGTATGCATAGTTTGAGTTTATACAAACTACGCAGTACTACTAAACAACTTGGCGCATTCTTCGTCGCTTGTGCAATGAACATTCTGATTAGTTGCAAACTGAAAAACTGGCACAATGGTTGAAAAGTACTTAATTTATAGAAACTAAATGAATGTAAAAAGAGGAAGGTTGCCCGTGCGATGAAGATGCGCATACCTGGCAGATAGATGATGGTCAAATAGAAACAAACTACAACCTTCACACCTCTACAATAACAACTGCCTCTACGTTCACTTCACTCCTGATGATAGAAAGATTTTTTGTTTATTATCACAAACAACATTAAAAAAAGTATCCACGTTCTTCTGAAACACCTATTACGGCATTTTATCAGCACACACACTCACACACAGGCGTTTATTTTGCAAAAACACATTTAATAAATCTTAATAACTTTTATTTGTTTGTAAAAATGTTTAAATTTTAATTTAAGTGTGTGACATTTGGTGGTGACAGACGTTTTGTTAAAATTTTTATAAAATTAACAAATAATTAAAAGTTGTTCAAAAATAAAATTGATTGTTTAATTTGACACTTTAATTTAATATTAAAAAACTAAGTTAGTAACAACTAATAATTTTTTATTAAACAACTCTAATTTTTTGTTGCAGAAACGGTTAGTTTGGACAAAACAAAAAATGATTTGCAAAAACCGTTTTTTCTGTTTACACACGTGAATTCAGCGTGAAGGCGTACATGAAAAGTTCACCAAACATCAGTAGAGACTAAAGTAATTGCAAAAAAACAATAAATTAATTAATTAAATCACAAACACATCTGTAAAAAATCGCAATTTTTATCACTTTTAAAAACGAAATGATTGTCATTTTTGTGCCAAGACCTAAAGTAGGGGAGAAAAAGAGTATAAAGTTTAAAAAGCAACGGCTGGTTAACCTAAAAAATTGCAACTAAACAGCTGTAAGTTACCGCCATAAGTGAAGCCGTACTTCTTCCCGCTTTTCACCACCAGCTGACAGATGTGGACATTGTAGATGGTCAACTTCAGCCTCACCGGAAGTGTACTGTGCTGATAAAGATGAGGATGATGACTGCTGCTACTGCTGCTGCTGCTGCTGGTGGTGGTGGTGGTGGAAATGGTAGTGGCTGCAATGAAGGAGAGCAACATCCGCCCGCCTCGGTGGACAAAGTTGGCGATGTAGGCGGCGGCGAGGTGGATGACCAGGGCGCCAGCTGCCGTCTCAATGAGAATGGCCAGCACGGTGGAGCGCACCACACTGCTGTACATCGCCAGGACGCCCTTCACCGGGTCGCCGAAGAGAAGCTGCACCAGGTAGAAGGTGGACATAGGCACGTGTACCGCCAGGTAAACGGTGAAGAAGGAACCGAGCATCTGGTCGCTGGTGAAGAGGGCCTACAAGTGGGCAGGTGTCGACAGCGCTCGCCAGCAACACGAAAGGCGTCACCAGACACCTCAAGCTGGATGACTGAGTGGTGGTAGGATGTAGCCGGCCAGTCACAGCGCCTATGGTAGGCCTGAGCGCACAGGTAGTAGAGGCACAAGGCGAAGTGCACCGAAGCAGGCCTGCTCCGATCTCACATCGAGAAGAGTAAAGTACCGGCGTAGTACTGGGGTACAGCAGGACCGCAATGAGGAACGACAAAGGGAGGGTCCAGCTCCTTGCACACGCAGGCTATGACTGGTCAGTGACCACACACTTAGACTATAGGCGTAGCTTTAGCGATAAAGTACTTAGATTTGAGAAAAGAAGTGCAAGTGTAAGGTCTCATTTTGGTGCACTAGGTGTTTTGAAAGTACTTATCTCCCTTTATTTCTTTTAGTTCTTTCTTACGAGAGCCAAAAACAACCTTCGGCTTGCGCAAATAGACACTAAATTCATTGACCAGTAAAAGTTTGAGAGCGTTAGGGAATATAAACATTTAAGCTATTACATATGTCCGATCGAAAGCTACAGACGACTTATATGCTTACTTTGGTAATTTTAAACGATTTCAGAAATGTAAAAGCATTTGGTAGTAACAAACATTAAGTCTTTTTTCTACCATCGACAATACAAAGTACCGGTATTGTTGTAAATGTTACGCAATTTGGTTATGCAAATACGCCAGTCTCTTTGACCTGTTATTTTGTTACATAGTTACGCAATCTAAAAATACTTTTTGCATATTACATTGCACTGTTACAAAAAAACAACAAAAATAATGGTTTTGTTAAAAATGTTTATTAAATTTTTGCTTTAAAAAAACATGCCTACTATCAACATGAAAGCTAATGAAAAGTTTAAAGATTGTAAAAGATAAAATGCAATGGAAAAAAATGGAATGGCACAGGTTTAAATACAAAATTGTAGTCAAAAGAGTTTACAAGGAAGAAGAGGAACAGTGGAAAAGGAAAAGAAGACGAGCAGGAGGGCAAAGAGCACCACAAAGGAGAGAAGAAATTTGTTAAAGCAATAAATGAGGAAGAGAAAGATGAGAGGAACAAGGAGAAAGGATGGGGAGAGAAGGTCAAAGAGTACAGATAGGAAGAAAGCAGTGGAAAAAAAGAGAGCAGAGGCGAGGACAAGAGAGAGAGAGAAGAGAAGAGAAAGAGAAAGAGAGAGAGAGAGAGAGGAGAAGAGAGAGAGGGCAGATCAGCAGAGATCACGATAAGCAATCATCTTAATATCAAAATCTTAATAAATGCTGTTTTTACAAAAAACATTGCCAGCGGTTATCATATGATAGCAACACAAGTTTCACACCCCTTCCTCTTTATCGTTCCCCTTTCCACTGTACTCCTGTTTTCCTCTTGTTTTCTGTGCGTTAAAAACTGAAAAAACAGTTTTCGTGCGTTTTAACTATCAAACTAAAAGTACAGCTAAAAACAATGAATAGTTATAAATTTTTTATCTTTTTTATCTTCAGCAGCTTGATTTCAGTGAGCCATGAGAAATCTTTTTTTTGTTTAACCCAGTGATTTCTTTATCAACTAGCTGCAGCCCATTTCATGAAGGACATTACATTTTTTCCAGTCATTCAGAACGAGGTATTAAATGGTGCATTACCAGTAGAAAGTGCTGGCGTTGTGGGCCGCAGTTAAATCACAAAGGTGCTTTTCACTAAATACTGCAGCAACATTTTAGAGTTTGCCTTGGTAGAGAAGTAGACTAAAGTGATTGTAAAAAACCATAAAACAAATTAGTTAAAAAACCTGTTTTTTCTTTCTTTCTCTTTCGCTCTCTCGCTCTCTCTCTCTCTCTCTCTCTGAGTATATAAGACTTGCCGCTGCTGCCGATTTTTGCAATCATTTTTTTTGCAAAACTCAGCTCTTTGGAGCATCAGTTTTTTCTGACTGACTGACTGGTGCTCGTCAACAGGTAAGTTTCTTTTTTGAAACTTTTTAAACTTGTTGTATTTTAACAATTTTTTCACAGTTTTTTAACTGTTCAAGAAAAAATCCCTTTGAACTGCATCGAGAATGATTCTGTTTAAAATTTTTGCAATACATTAAAATGGTGAATTTTTTGTTGTTGGTTTGTAAAATGAGTAGTTAAAGTGGTTCCTGTAGTAGTTGTAGTGGTTGTCGTAGTGGTGGTAGTTTGTTTTGCTGTGCATATCCATCTTTTGGGAATGTCCTTCGTCACACTCACAGACACTTCCTCTTTTAACATTTTTCTGTTAAATTGAATATTTTTCAGTGATTGTTTTTTCATTTGCCTATAATAGGCAGTCTTTTTATTGCGCATTTGACTTAGACTGTTCCAAAATGTTTTAGAAGTAATGTGTGTTTGAATTTATTCAAACTACGCAGTACTATTAAGAAATTTGGCACAGACTGAGACAAAAATGCAATAAAAATGCTGATAAATTGCAAATTGAAAACTGGCACAATTATTGAAAAGTATTCAATTTAAAGAACCTAAATGAATGTAAAAAGAGGAAGTTTGTGCGTGTGATGAAGATGCATGCCTGGCAGATAGAAAATGGTCAAATAAAAACAAACTACGACCACCACACCACGGTGACAACTGCCACTACGCACTTCACTCCTCATCTTGGAAGATTTTTTCTGTTTATTATTGCAAATGGAATCTACAAAATGTAAAAACTTTTTTTTGAAACACCTTTTCTAAACTTTATCAGCACACATACAAGCGTTCACTTTGCACAAACACACTTAATAAATCCTGTTTTTTAAAAACTTTTATTTGTTTGTGAAAACGTTTTAATTTTAATTTAAATTTGTGACATACAATGGGTGTGTGTGTGTTTGCAAATGCAAAACTTACTTTATGTTTTTTGAAAAATTGAAAAAAATTTTATAAAAGTATTTTTTTAAAACAACAAAATAAAATTTGTAAACCAGTATTCAAAAACTAAAACCTTTTTGAAAAATCGATCTAGTTTTGCGGCTAAATTGCTCATTACAACCATTGTTTCCAAAAACAATTCTTTTTTTCTTTGTTCCACACACATACACCTTTTTCCAAAAACTGCATGACTCCACACACTGAGCCAATAAATACCGAGACACTTATACGGAAAATTGTATTAAACTAAAGTTTAGCTGAAAACGATGAACAGTTTTTGAGCTTTCTTTTCTATTTTCAGAAACTATTGATTTTAACAAACCATTAAAAAATTTTTGCTGAACAGAGCGACTCGTTTTTAACTAGCTGCAGCCTATTTCATTTGAACTTTTTAGATTTTTTTCAGTCATTCAGAACGATGTTCATTTGTGCATTACCAATAGAAAGTGCTGGTGCTGTGAGTTGCCATTTAAACGCTTAGGTGCTCATCACTAAATACCACATTATTGTTTAAAAGTTTGTCTAGGTAGAAAAATTAGGCTGAAGTAGTTGTGGTGAAAAAGCCATAAAACAAATTAGTTTAAGGCCTGCTCTATTTCCGTATATAAGACTTGCCGCAACAACCAATTTTTGCAGTCACTTTTTCTGGCAAAACTCAGATTTCTGGAGCATCAGGTTTTGACTGACTGACTGACTGGTGTTCGTCAACAGGCAAGTTGCTTTCTTGTTGTTTTTTTTGTACTCAAACAATTTTTTTCAGTTTTTTAACTTTAAGAAAAAATCACTTAAAACTACATCGAAAATGATTCTGTTTAGGATTTTTAAAATACATTGAAAGGTGAACTTCTCGTTGTTGGTGTGTGAAATGAGCAGTAAAATTGGTTCATTTTTAAAATGGTTTTTGTAGTGGTTGTAGTGGTTGTCGTAGTGGTCGTGGTTTGCTTTGCTTTGCATATCCATCTTTTGGGAATGTCCCTCGTCACATTCACAGACGCTTCCTCTTTTAACATTCTTCTGTTAAATTGAATACTTTTCAGCGATTGTTTTTCCATTTGCCTGAAATAATCAGTTTTTTATTGCACATCCGATTAAGACTGTACTGATATGTTTGAAAATTATGTATGTTTGAGTTTATTCAAACTACACAGCACTGTTTAAACATTTCCGCACAATCTTAATCAGATGTGCAATGAACATTTTGATTAGTTGCAAAATGAAAAATAGCACAATGATTGAAAAGTATTCAATTTAAAGAACCTAAATGAATGTAAAAAAAGGAAGGTTGTGCGTGTGATGAAGATGCATACTTGGCAGATAGAAAATGGTCAAATAGAAACAAACTACGACCACCACACCACAGCAACAACTCTTAAATTAGATCAAAACACCATAATTAAGCAGTGTATACAACCAAACACTACTCACTTTACTCCTCAGCATAAAAAACTTTTGTTTAATGCGACAAATAAAATCTCAAAAATGTATAAAAACCTTTTGAAACATTTGTTTAACACACTCAAACGTATATTTGGCACAAAATAAAATAAAATTTATGTTCATTTTAACTTTTTGTTTTTATTAGTGAACATTAAGGCAAGACTTCGTCGAATTTTTTAGTTTTACAGGTCTCTAATAGTTTCTATGTGAAACACTCATTTTTATTAAATTTATACAAATTTCGGCTATTGCTCCTAAAGTTATGATTTTGGTTTTAAAATAATCTTAAAGAGTTAATCTTGAGCTGTATTGAGGATTTTAGCAAAATATTGATCTGAAAATTTTTTATTTTTTAAAGTTGAAAAAAATGTTACTTTTAACTTCAACTCAATACAAAACAAAAACGAAACAATATTTTGCTAAAATTCTCAATACAGCTCAAGATTAACTTTTTAAGTTTATTTTAAAACCAAAATCATAATTTTAGGAGCAATAGCCGAAATTTGTATAAATTTAATGTAAAATGAGTGTTTTACATAGAAACTATTAGAGACCTGTAAAACTAAAAAATTCGACGGAGTCTTGCCTTAAACAGTGTATGTGCTCAACAAAAATTGGAACAGTTTGTGTGGGCGTTTAAATCAACAAACCACCAAAGTACGGTGAAAGTGATGCACTGATTTAATAACCTTTTCAAAGGCCATCATTTTTGTTAGTGAGCCATTAACGATTAATTCAGCCTAGCTACAACTTTCAAATAACTGTAACCCATTTCAATTAAATTTTGTTCATTTAGAACAGACTGTTGCACACAGCAAAAAGTGTTGCCCCCAATAACACGTAGACACACACTAATTAAGCATTACTAATGAACCAGTTTTTAGTTTTAGACTGCATAGGCTGAACTAAAATGGCAAGGTTACAGTGAAGCAGAAGCACTAGCCCACTTTTGAGTATTGATCACATAAATTGGTAAGAGACAATTTTTTCTGCCTTTTTTCTCTATATAAACTCTGAACAAAACTGCTTCTGCTGGAACAGCTTTATGCAATCAGTCGCTCAAACTGTTCACTTTGCTCAAGCTTTGCTATTTGCTCATTTTTTTCGTCATCGTTTCTCTATTAATTTTTCCTTTTTTCATACCTTTTCAATGCAAAAGTGATCCTCTCAAGTTGCAACTTTAACTGCCATGATCGATTTACAAACACAACAACCGGGTTACGCCCGGTCTATGTTTTTACATTTTTTTGTTAGCAGTTTTAAAGGGGTTTTAACAAACTACTTTTGTTTTAAAACAAGAGTAGTTTATTAGTCTCCTTGCTGTGTGCCTAGGCTAAAATTACAACAAATGGAATCGCCTGCCATTTAAAAAATGAAGAAAGTGGGTGGTTGTAGTCAGTGAGTAGTCGTGATGGTTGTGGTTGTCTTTGAAGGTGAGATCGAAGTGGTTCGTAGTATTCCGTTTTCCCGACACAGTGCCAACGATAGGGTATCCCAAAGAATTTCCGTGCTGCCGCAGCATTTCTTTCGATAACTTTTTTTGTTTATAACTAATCATTTTTTTTAAATTTTTAACTTTTAATTGCAAACACACGTTGAACTGAATGCTTTATTTATATTAACTCTTTCTTTCCGGCGGGCTATCAATTAACCGCACATATCACTGCGTTTTTGCATTGCAATGTGGGCAAAAAGCTAACCCGCGGGGCAGAAAGCGTTAATATCATTAAAATCAGGACAGTTGAAAACGTTGCCGTACAGTCACTCTGAATCGGTTATGCAATCAAAAATTTTTGAGCCATTGAAAAAGTTACAAAAAAACAAAGTTGTTTAAAAATGCTTAATTAACACAAAGAATGTAAAGGGAAACAATGTTTTTGCAGACAGTTATTCTGATACCTGATCGATGGCACTGTGTTGTGAAAAGGAGCATTACAGCACTATTTGAATGTCAACTCTAAAACCGACCAGAACTAACACTACCACTTCTATTCCGGCTACAGCCGCCAGTTCTTACATTTTTTTTGCTGAGCCATGTCATGTTTCTATTTCAATAAAAAAAACCTCCATTTATACGGACAACAATTAAAACACACTAAACAAAAAAATAAATAAATTTTGCATCTTTTTTTGTGTTTAAAAACATGTCTCCCTTTTTAGCTGTGCGTGTGGGTGTGTTTCAAAAGCAAAGCTCACGTTTTTGTAGGCTGCTAAAACAACCAAATATGTTTTTTGAAAGTGAAGTTTGTAACAACGACAATAAAAAAGAATTTTTGTTTAACCAAAATTCGAAAATTGAAAAAAAAATAGACAAAGCTAGATAAAACGAGCATAAAAGTTCCAACTTCCACCTGCACTCACACTGCTTCGTCACCCTTTTCACTCCTTTTCATTTATTTTGTTTTGGTTGTGTTCATCAGTGTTTCATCAGCCTCCACCATCAGCCAGATAGCCAAAAGAAGAAGAAGAAGAAAAAGACCACCAAGATGAGTCAAGGAAGCGAAGAGGAAGCGGGCTTCAACAATCGGGCCCAGGAGACGGGCGAACAGCCACCACAGCTGCCATCGCAACAACAAATCAGCCAAGTTCCTGTTCCTGGACCGCTGCAGGCTCGTCGCTCTGCGGAGAGCCTGCTCAGCACCGGAATGGCCGATCCCTCATCAGCCCAACTGCAGCAGCCCCCACCTGCCCCGCCCCTGCCCCGCCTCTACCCGGAGGGCGGCGCCGAGGTGGACGAGCCGGTCTTCGACTGCATCGTCTACCTCATCTTCTGCCCGGAGCACTGCAACCTGGCGGTCGGGAAGGTGGTGAAGTGCGGCGCCACCTGGCTGCCCTTTGTCGCCCTCGGAGAGGGCGTCAGCTGGGCGGACGCCTGTGCGGAGGGCGTCACCACGCTCATAGGACGGACTGATGCAGAGGCGGACGCCGAGGAGGCGGAGGCGATGACGCCCACCTATTCGCTGCGGTACCTGCACCTGCTGCGCGTGCAGTTGCCGGTGCACGGTGGAGTGGGTGGAAATAGCCATCACCCGAATCAAAACAATGCCAACAGCAGCAGCACCGGAGCAAGCCGAACGGCGCTCCGCATCAGCGTCTTCGTCCTGCTGGAGCAGGGCCCGGGCAGTGCCTTCCGCTGCTGCCAGAACTCGGACCGCGTCGACTGGCTGCCTCTGAGCTACATCTACGCCTCCACCGCCGAGGTGGACCGCGTCTGGGGCCCGGAGCTGTGGGTGCTGCCGATGTTGCTCAGCCTGCAGCCACAGACTGCCGCTGCTGCCACTGCCGTTCCTGGCTCTCCAAGAACTCCTGAAATCACCAGCAACCCGGGCATCATCATCCGCGAGAACAGCCTCGACATGGCCCTCTACTACCTCGAGCAGCAGGACCCAGCGGCGGAGGAGCATCGCCTTCTAAAGGGGGCTCGCCTTCTCGTTCCAGTGCTGCAGGTATACGCCGACTACGTGGAGCACTGCTGGCCGGCCTTCTACATGTGCTTCGAGGCCTTCCGCGCCTATCTGCTCAAGTACGGCCACCCGGCGGACCCGCCCGGGATTGCACCCGGCACCGGTCGGATACGACGCCTCTTCGCCGCCTTCTGCACGCCCGGCTACCCCTACGTCGACTTTCACTGCTTCCTCCTGGGGCTGGTCGCCATGGAGCCGGCCGTCTCCAGCAGCCTCACCTGGCGGCTCTTCTTTCTCTTTCGCTACTACACGGCCACCCAAGGACCAGGGCAGCAGACGATGAACGGCGGCGAGCTGGCGGCGATGCTCGCCGAGGCTCACCAGGGTGGAAATAGCTGGTCAGGAGGGCCGACGAGGGCGGCTCAGGAGGCGGAGGCGATTCTTCTCAATCGCTCAGCAGGCGCCCTCACCCGCGAGGCCTTCATCGAGGAGTTCCAGGGCCAAAGTGGAGAACGCCTGTTCGCCGACCTCTGCCGCCACCCGAAGAGCATCCTCCTGGCGCTGGCCATGGCCAGCAGCAGCAGCGGTTCATCATCAGCAGCAAACTCCACTGAACCAGGAGATCACCCACCAAACTACGCCGCCCTGATTGTGCCCAGCGGCTCTCAGCCCTCTCCTTCAACTTCACCTCGACAGCTTCAGCAACAGAGAAAAGAAGTTCACCAAGAGCCGGTGGTACTTGCTGGTCCTGTCGGCGGCCGCCGCCGCACTTCGAGTACGGCACGCACTACGTCACCCTCGGCGGCGCCGAGGGCCGCTGCGTCGAGGCACGGCTCATGCAGAAGGTGATCACCTCCTCCTCCTTGGGAAACGGAAGTGGCGGAGGTGAACACCGTCGCCGCTACTCCCTCGAGTGCGTCTTCACCATCGGCTCCGTGCCGACCATCTTCATGGACCTCATTCGGGACTTCTTCGAGAAGCAGGCCACCCTCCGCCTGTCGGGCCTCCTCTCCACCGAACCGGAGTGGCCCGTCTTTGCGAAGTACCTCCGCGTGCTGGTGAAGGAGTTGGCCAGCTGGCCGCCCAGGAGGACAAACTCCTGCGGGTGAACGGGCCGGCGGTGGTGGTGGGCGCCCTCGGCGGAAGTCTTCGCGACCTGCTGGCCATTCAGCGGCACTTTTACCCCTCATTTCCGGTGGTGCCCGAGGCGGCCTTCCTCTTCCTCGGCGACTACTCCGGCGAGGGCGGCTTCAGCGTGGAGGTGCTCGTCTACCTCCTTTCCCTGAAGATCGTCACCCCCAATAAGGTCTTCCTGCTGAGGGGCAGGGCGGAGCTGGTGGACCCAGTCTGGTGGCACTTCCGGTGGTGGTGGTGGTGGTGGCGCCTTTGCCGTCCTGCGAAAGGAGTGCCAGGCGAAGTACGGACCAAAGTACGGCGCCATCGTCCACGGCCTCCTCGTGTCGGTCTTCGCGGTGCTGCCCATCGCCGCCCTAGTGGACGACAGCGTCCTCTGCACGCATTCGGGCATTCCCGCCGGAAGTGGCGGCAGTGGAGGAACTTCCACTGGAGCGGCGCAGCTGGAGCAGCTGCTGACGCTGCCCAATGAGCTGCCCGACCTGGGCAGAGAGTGCCCGGCCGCCTATGAGATCATCACCCGCGCTCCGGCGGAGAAGGAGAAGAAGGGGGCGGAAAAAAGTGGCAGAGAAGAAGAAGATGCAAAGAAGACGACACCGGTAGTGGGCCCAACTGGAGCAAGGTCCACTAAACAGCAGGGCAACAGTAGCAGGACGACAAAGGCCACCGGCTCGGACATCTCCATAGCGATCACCTGCTCGGAGGAGGAGGAGGAGGTAAGTTGACTTCCTGATTTATAAACTACTAATAAACTTATCATTGTTTTTTGCAGGTACGAGGCAGTCGGCAATCAGCAAACGCACGAGATGAAAACCTGAAGAACCTGCAAGCCGGATCGCCTCTTCTCAGGGTGAGCTAGTGATAGTGTGTTGTTTGCTAAAGACTAAACGTTTTTCCCTTTTCACTACAAAAAAGCTAAAGCCAACCTTTCTCAACTCGCTGCGGAGCAGGCGGCCGGCGAGGCCAAAGAAGCCGCCAAAGAGCACCATTGGCAGGACCTTCAACGCAGCCGCCAACAACTGCAGCCCTCAACTTCCCTCAACAACACTAGGGACAACGTCAACGACAACAGCCAGCGCCTCAGCAGCAGCCTCCCCAGGTCACCAACGCCCCATTGTCAGCAGTCCCTTCAGCGGGCAGGAGTTGCGGGACTTTCTCGACGGCCACGACCTGGCCTTTCTCATTCGCACCACCTCACTGCCTTCCCCTTCATCATCCTGTCCTGAGGGCTTTCGCATCCACCTCGGTCGGCGCTGTCTCACCGTCAGCAGCTGTTCAACGCCGTCCTTATCAACAGATGCCGCTGCTGATAAGCAACAGCAGCATCAACGGAAAGCACCGGTTGTGTCCCCTGCAGCAGCAGTCAGCAGCAGCCGCGGTGGTGCTCATCGACCGCACCGACTGCACCCTGCGCTGTGTCCGCTACGACTGCCACGATTAGCAGCCAATGATGACCGCTGACTGATCATCATTACCACCTCTCACCTTTCCCTTTCTCTTTCAAATCACAAGTCAACAATAAATAAACACTGGAACGCCCCTTTTTCACCTTTCCCCTTTTCCATTTTTTTTTCTCAGACAGCCACCAGCTGTGTTGTCTGCCCTTGGGCTGCATTGCGCTGAAATAAATTGTGGTAAAATAAAGGAGGTGCAAGTGATAAAATAAAAATAAATAAAAATAATTTAATTCTATATTTTACATTTCAGTTTTCTCTCTCTATTTCAAAGAGCAATGCTCAAAATGGGTCTAAATTGAGCAGTTGAATCCTTTAACATGTTTTATACCGTTGGAAAGCTAATTTTTTGTTAATCACAATTCTTAAATAGATATCTTGAGGTAAAAAGTCGTTTGGAAGATTCTTACACGAGTAAGTTTCAAATACTATTGTTTTTGACTGATACACTGTCAAAAAACAAAACTGCAAAGTTCGAAATTATTAAAAAATAGCAAAACTGTCAAACTCAAGCTGTTTTTATAGGGAACTTTATTGAGTGTCCTGCAAGAAGTACTTCTCACCTCAAGATTTCTATTTAAAAGTTGTGATAAGTAAAAAATTAGCTTTCTAACGGTGTATAACATTTTAAAGGATTCAACTGCTCAATTTAGACCCAAAAACGACTTATTTTGAGAACTGCTCTTTTTTTAATTTTTTAGTTTAAACGTTAGAGTTAAAGTGAAAGCCTACACTGACTTTATTTGATTTGCTTTTAAGGCTTGCACAATTTATCAAGTGCTTACTTGAGCAAAGTAATATGTTGTAAATTAAAAGTGTTGCAAAACGTATTTTTTAAAACAAAAAATATTACAAAATTATTGACAAGAAGTAGTTTGGCACGTCTATTAGGTTAAAAATGTAATTAGTTGATTACCATTTAAAAACAAATAAAAAACACATTTGACGAAAATGTTAGCTACTATCATAATAACAATAAACTAAATTATCAAATTAAAATTTTAACAGTGTTTTTAAATTTAATGTAAACAAGGCAACTGTTTTATTTCAACATATTTAAAAGTATTTAAAAAAGTCATTTATTCTTGCACAGCAAATAAATTATTAGTAAACTTAAAATTAATGAGAACACTAAATAAACTTTAAAGTATACTTTTACCCAATTAAATTTTGCGGTGTAAAATAAAAAAAATTGACAAATTGACATCACAATTAGCAAATGGTTACTTTGTTCAAACACAAAAAAAACTTGTTTGAACAAGCTTCATTTAAACAAACGTTTTAGAGCAACGTTTGCGAACAAAAAGAAAACGCCAAGCTTTTAAAAACCGCACCGAAAAAAGCAGTTTGAACCGTCAGAACACTCCGCCAGTCCAGTCCAGTCCAGCCGACCAGATGTGGCGCCGGCTGCTGCACTTCTACTTCAGCTATCCCTCCTCGGCGAGGATCGCCCGTCAGTACGCCGGCAATGTCGACAAGCCGCTTCGGAGCCTGCTGACGCCCCTTCGCCTGCTGACCGCCGCCTACGTCCTGGCGGGCGTCACCCGCCTAGGGCTGAACTCCCTCCTCGGAGAGGCCTACCGCCGGTACGACCTTCCGGTGGCCATCTGGACCGCCGTCACACTGCACCACACCGTCGGCCTGGCCCTGATGTCCTACGGCCTGGTGGTGGTGGTCGCCTTTGACCTGATCATCGTCGTCCGGCCACACCCCCCTGGTGGCGCCCATGCTCACCGATTTGATGCGCAGTGAAGGTAGGAGGAGGAGGAGGAGGAGGAGGAGAGAGAAAAGTGAACACTACTTTAACATTATCATTATTATTACAGCGACATTTCGCAGTTCCCTTTGATGGCTACTCGGTGCTCCGCCAATGCCTGGCGCCTATCTGCTCTTTCTTTGGCTGGACATTTGACAGAGAAGATGATAGTGACAATGGTGATGCAAAGGAGCGGAAGAGGCGTCGTCAACGACGACCATCACGGCCACCACCGCCGCCCCCTCAGCTCCACCACTTCCGCACCACCAACGCCGTCCTTATCAACAGATGCCGCTGCTGATAAGCAGCAGCGGAAAACACCAATGTCCACTGCAGCAGCAGCAGCAGCAGCAGCATCAGCCGCAGTGGTGCTCATCGACCGCACCGACTGCACCCTGCGCTGTGTCCGCTACGACTGCCACGATCAGCAGCCAATGATGACCGCTGACTGATCATCATCATCATCACCACCTCCCTTTCTCTCTTTCAAATCACAAGTCAACAATAAATAAACACTGGAACGCACCCTTTCACGTTTTCCCTCTGCCTCACACAGGCACACATCTGTACTTGCTGTGCTTGTTGAAATAAACTGGCAAGTGCACGTTTATTTTGTTATTGTGTGTGTGTGTGTGTGTTTGTGTTACCAAACAAAAAAACAGGTGTGTTAGCAGTATTTGAAACTGGATTATTTTAAAGAGTGATCACAACATTGGCTCCATTTTTTTCGCAGTTGAAAATAATATCAAATGATACATTTTTGGAAAGGTAATTTTGAGTTAATTGCACATAAAAAATATCAGAGTGAGGCACCTTCTAGTTTTTGAGAAAATTGGGTCTAAAGTTGTCAAAATTACATTGTTTTCAATAAAACCAAAAAATCAGCTAAAATGGACCAATAGAGGGCGACACTGACTTATGCAACAATATTGAAAATGCATAGGAAATGGCAACTTTGGGCCCGATTTTCTCAAAAACTAGAAGGTGCCTCACTCTGATACTTTTTAAGTGCAATCTACTAAAAATTACCTTTCCAAAAATGTATCGTTTGATATTATTTTCAACTGCGAAAAAAATGGGGTCAAGATTTTCATCAAGCAATCTCTGAATTTGAAAGAAATTGAAACGTGATTTTTATCAGCACTCTAACTATAAAATACTTACTTTTAGTTTACTAGAGCATAACAGTACATAAGAAATTCGCCATAGAGAAGAACACACTAAAATTTTATTTAATAAAAAATTATAAATTTTTTTAAAAATTGAATCAAAAACATCTTACTCTCGTAAAGGCTTTCATGCTCACTAGACCCAAACCTGATAAAAAACAAAATAAAATAAAGATTTACAAAAAATTACACAGAGCCTAAAAATCTATACTACACTTTACTTACCACCGTAAGTCACGCCATATCTTCTGCGCACCACCAGCCGTTGAATATGCGTGCTGAGAAGTAATCGATCTTTTGGAGGAAAAAAACTCTCTGAAATAGCGGAAGTGGCGGCACTGTAGCCGAGCAGCATCCTGCCTGCCCGGTGAATGTAGCCGCTGTAGTGGGCCATGTAGAGGTGCAGCAGAAGGCTGCCCACGTAGGCCTCCAGCGAAACGCCCACCATGATGGTCATCGGGAGGAGGTCAATGTGGCCGAACAGCACTTGCGACATGAAGTAGGCGGAGAGCGGGCCGTGCAGGGCGAAGAAGACCAGCGTCTGTTTGCCGTAGAAGTCGTCGAAGAGAAAGACGAGGCGAAAGTGGGACAGATTTCGCCTTAAAAGGGTGAACAGCAAAAAGCGGTGATGATGACTCGCTGGTCTCCTATTCCCCGTAAAAGAGCAGTGATTTTTGCTTTTCTCTATTTTTGCTTTCCCCTTTTCAGCTCCTCCCTCACTCCCATTGTTCTCCCGAAATTGAAGGACAATAAAGGTGAGACCGACGGTAAAGTTGACGCCCACCAGGATGAGCACGTGGCCAAAGGCGAACCAGACGAGGCAGTTGAGGGCGACGTGCAGAAGGTGCAGCGGAAAAAGAAGGAAAAAGAGGGTCGTCCAGAGAGGATGTGATGATGAGAAATTTGGCAGGTAACAGTCCACAAAGGCCCCTCCTGCCATCAGCATAAACACCGGACCGCAGACGTCGATAATGAGCGTAAACACCTGCAGGGAGTGCACCGTCAGGCGGATCACCTGCCGGAAGGTGACCTGAGTTCCGGTCAGCGGCAGTTGAAGCCCGGTTTCCGCCTCCAGAATTCCCTTTTCAGTGAACGCCCTCTTCAGCACTTCATTCAGCGGCCGATTGTAGGCGAAGTACATTGACCAGTAGAGGAGGACGGTGTAGGTGGCAATGCCGGCGTAAATGAAGTAAAACTGGCGGTCCTTGAGCATGAGAATGAAGACGCCATCAGCGAGGAGAATGCGGCTGGATGGACTGAGCGGAAACAGCGGAAAGACGAGGCAGTTGAGAGCGATAAAGTAGGCAAACAGAAGAAGGTACACCTTGAAGAGGGCAATGGAGTTGCGGTTTCTCTGTACGGCCACCGCCTCGGCTGCGGCAAAGTACTGCCGATAGAAGCTGATACTTTTGAAGGGAGATGCTGATTGTATAAATGCACTAAATGAGTGATTAAAAGTAAACTTAAGCCGGTCGATGAAGATACTTTTGGCCATGATAAAAATGTTTTTGTCAAAATAAAAATTTTTATCTTTTGAAGATTTCTTGGTTACTGATGATTTTTAATGATTTAGTAATTGTTTATTTTATTTTGTTGCTAAAATATTTTTGCGTACAAAAATGAAATATTTTAAAATGCAGTACTGTTATTAAAATAAAAAATTACTTTACAAAAATCAATATTTTTTATCAAAATAAAAAAATTTCAGGTTGCAACTAGAACTACGCACTAAAAATGAGAAAAGTTTTTCAAAACTCATATTTTGTGCACCAAAATTTTAAAATTTGAATTCTGAATAATTTATTACAAAAGCTCGTTTTTTCTTCGCTAATTTCTTTAAACTTTACATTGCACCGCAAACATTTTTATTAAAAGTAAAACCAACTGTTTTTGTTTCTAAGAAAAAACTTTCAAGCATTTGGTTGAAAAGTAGTTTTTATTTTTGCCAAACATTAAAAACAAACTAAAACAAAAAATAAAGTAGTAAATGAGGGGAAGAGGGGGCGGATAAAAAGGATCCAAAATAACAAAAAGTTGCCCCCTCTAAAAAAAGAATAGTAGCAGCTGCGGCGAAAAGCACAGCAAAAAACTGCCCAGCAGTGTAAATGATGTTGATGCAAAAAACAGCAGCATCTACACTTTTGCTGCTGAAGATGCTACTTCTGCATCGCCCGCATCTTCGCCTTGAAGAGCTCCTCCCGCTGGACAAGGGCCTTCTGACGACGCACCAGGTCCGCTTTGTCGGTGATGGGCGTTGGCAGGGGCCGGGGCGAGGGTACACTGATGCCCACCAGGGCGCACAGCTCATTGAGGAACTTCTCCTGCTGCTGGAGGAACTCCAGGTGGGGCGCCAGCTGAGGGTCGGCGGTGGAGCCTTTGCTGGGGGGACCGGGGCCACCTCTTCCTCCTCTGGGCCTGCTGAAACTGGACGGCTGGCGGCGGTGGCAAAGGACTTGGGCGGGGCTGGAGGAGCTTTCTGCGCCTCCCCTTCTTTGGGAAGCTCCTCCTCCTCTTCCAAGGGCACCAGCTCCTGGTCGTCGTCGTCCTCTTTTTTCTCTTTAGGAGTTCTCTTCCTGCCTCCCACCGCATCGTTGACCTGCCTCATCAGCTCGTCCACCTCGGGGTCGCCGGTCGGTTCGGGCTCGGTTTGCGGCTTTCTGCTGTTGTTTCTCCTTTGGCAGCGGAGCGCCGCGCTGCAGCGCCACATTGGACTTCTGGTGGAGGATGGGCTTGTGACCGCCCTTGGGCGGGGCGTTTTCAAAGGGCGCCGGGGTGGTCTCCGGTGACTGCTGCTTTCTGAGACTGAGGGGCGAGATTGCTGTCCGAGGACTGCAGTGTGATGGTGGTCGACGGCTCGGAGGAGTCATCGAGGGCGGGCAGGCTTTCAGGGCCCTTTGAGGAGGGCTCCTTAGCAGATGGGCGTGGAGTGCTGCTGCCTTCTCCCTCTTCTTCATCTGCTTTGGCTGGCTTCTTTGAGGAGCCCAGCGAGAGGGGAACGCCTCGGGGAGCAATGGGAGCACTGCTGTCTTTGCCCGCTGGAGTGCCACCCTTGGGTTGCTCGCTTTGCTGCTCACCGGGAGTGGGAGTTGCCGATGCTCCGACCGAGTCTTTGCCTGGAGTCACACTTTTGCTCTTTGATGGGCCAGCACTTCCGCCACCATCATCCTCTGCTCCGGGAGTGGCACTGGCCGGAACTCCGCTTTTATCTCCACTTTTACCGCTGGATGGCGGCTTTGATGACGAATCTTTGAATAGGAGAGAGAAAAGTTTGTTGTTATAAACAAAAGGAGAAAAAGTGAAAAGTTCCATTTGCCCTTACCTTTGCCTGCACCAGCAGCGCTGGGAGTTTGTGAGGGCTCCTCTCCTTAGCAGATGGGCTCGGAGTGACACTGCCATCAGCGTCATCAGCTGGCTTCCTTGAGGAACCTCCTGAAACGGGAACACCTCTCGGAGCAATGGGTCCTTTGTCCTTTTGAGCTGGAGTACCCTTGGGCTGCCCATCCTCAACGGCGGGAGTGGGCGTCGCCTTGCCACTACTACCACCACTCCCACTACCAGCAGAGTCCTTGTCGCCGGGAGTTGCACTTTTCTCCGCAGAGCCAGCAGAGCCAAGAGTGGCCGGATAAGCAGTAATCCGCGTCCCACTATCGGCACTGGGAGCTTGGAAAGGCTCTACCTCCTTCTCCTCCTTGGCAGATGGGCTCGGAGCACTACCTGCGTCTTCCTCAACTGGGCCCTTCTTTCGAGGAGCCGCCCCCTGAGACGGGGAACACCTCTTGGAGCGATGGGAGCACTGCCGCTGTCCTTGCCAGCAGGAGTACTTTTGGGCTGCTCAGCAGGAGTACCCTTCTGCAAATCCTTGGCCGGCGTTTGGTCGCCTTTGCCTTCGGGATCCTTTTTCGGTGAGGGCGGCGGCTGCTTTCCTCCATCAGTGCCGGCGGCGGCTTTGCTCGGTTTTGTCTTCTTTTTCTTCTTTTTCTTTGGGTCCTCCTCTTTTCCAGTGTTTTCTTTTTCCGGCTTCTCTTCCGGTCGCTTGTAGTAGTTGTTGTCGAGAAACTTCAGCTCCTCGGGGGAGAGCTTCGCCAGGTCGCGGGCGGAGCGAATGCGCAACGCCTCATCCGAGGGCGGCTTCTTCGAGGACTGTTGCACTGAGCTGGGAGTTTTTGCCGGCGGCTCCTCAGCCTCATTTGAGGCGGGCATCTCCCGCTTGTCGGTAACCGGCGTCGGCCAGGTCTTCTCCGGGTCCTCCTCCTCAGGCTGCTTCTTGCCTGGAGGAGCTTGGCTCTCTTTGCCCGGCGCCGGTGGAGGCTCGTCCTTGCTCGAGTTGACATTCGCCCAGGGCTCCGTCTCCGAGTCGGGCTCCCACAGGTCGAGCGGCTCCTCCTTGGCCTGCTGGTTTGCTTTGTCTTTGCCTTTGTCTTTGCCAGGAGAAGGAGGAGGAGGAGCAGCAGTTCGAGCAGACTTGGCGGGCGGCTCCTCCTTCTGGTTCTCATCTTGTTCCTTTGGCTCCTGCTCTGGCTTTGGCTGCTGCTGCGAAGGCCCAGGCGAGGAGGACAGATCCACGGTGCGCCCCTTCAGCGGACTACCACCAGCACTTGGGGCGCCTGAGCTGCGAGCAGAGGAGGGCTGCGAAGGCTGGGAACGGTCCGCAGCAGAAGGAGTCGCCTGGGAGCGATCATCAGCAGCTGATGAATCAGGTTGGGAGCGACCGCCACCGCCAACAGCAGAAGGAGTCGCCTGGGAGCTGCCCGCAGAGATCGGGCTGGAGCGCCACCATCAGCGAAGAAGTTCAGGCTGCGAGACTGTCAGCAGCGAAGAGAGTCGGGCTGAGAGCGACACCCCCAGCAGAAGGAGTCGCCTTGGGAGCTGCCAGCAGAAGATGGGCTGGGCTGGGAGCGACCGCCGCCAGCAGAAGGCGTCAGCTTGGAGCTGCCCGCTGAAAGAGGTTGAGACTGATCAGCAGAAGCAGCAGCCGAATCGGGCGGCTGAGATCGATCATCGGCAGAAGATGGCGGCTGAGAGCGACCACCACCACCACCGGCAGAAGGAGTTGGCTGGGAGCGACCATCAGCAGCAGCGGAAGAAGAATCAGGCAGCTGGGAGCGATCCGGTTCGCCTGCACTCTGGCCAGCAGCACTGGTCGGCGGCTGAGACGACGCCGAGGGTGGCGCCGAGGGCTGTTGCTGCTGCTGCTGCTGCTGCTGCGAGGGCCCAGGCGAGGAGGACAGGTCCACGGTTCGCCCCTTCAGCGGCTGCTGCTGGTCTGCTGGGCCCTTCTTGGTCGACGTCGGCCGCTGAGAGCGGTCCTTGCCGCCCTCACCACTTTTCTTCTTCCTCTGTGAAGTGGGCGGAACCGGCGAGGGAGAGGGCGTGCGAATGGGAATCTTCGAGAGACTGGCCGGCAGTCGAAGGACGGCAGACGAGGGCGACGACGGCGAGGGAGTTTCACTTTTGGTAGTGTCCTGAGGAGCGGCAGCAGAAAGTGGAATGTTCGCCTTTGAGCTGGTCACTGGCTGCTGCTCACTGGCGGCAGAAGGTGCAGTGCCGGACTGCGGAGCTGAATCTGAAAAAAAGAAGAAAAGTTGTTGTAAAAGTGCTATTTCCCCTTTTCCCTTCTTTACCTTCTTTGCCCTCTTTGGCGTTGGGAGCTTTTGAGGACTCCGCCTCCTTAGCAGATGGGCTCGGAGCACCACTACCGTCGTCCTTCTCGTCAGGCTTCTTTGAGGAGCCGCCCCCTGAGACGGGAACACCCCTCGGAGCGATGGGAGCACCACCGCTGTCCTTTTCGGCTGGAGTACCCTTTGACTGTTCCACAGGAGTGGGCACCGGAGTGCTCTTGGCGGAGACCATCGCCGGGCTGGGGGCATCATCCTTACTGCCATCCTCCTTTGCCGGCTTTACCGGCTCCATCCTTGCCCGTTTTGGGAGCACCTTTTTCTCCCTTTGTGCCACCTGGAGCTTCTTTTCCAGCTGGAGTAGCAGCAGCCTTAGAGGACTCCTCCTTGGCAGACGGGCTCGGAGCACTACCCTCATTTTCGCCTTCAGGTTTCTTCGAGGAGCCCCCAGAGATGGGAACACCTCTCGGAGCAATGGGAGCACCGTCTTTGCTTGCTGGAGTGCCACCCTTCGATGGTTCATCCTGCTGTTCACCGGGAGTTGGAGTTGCCGAAGCTCCGGCGGAGTCCTCCTTGCCTGGAGTCACACTTTTGCTCTTTGATGGGCCAGCACTGCCACCGCCACCATCATCATCTTCTGCTCCGGGAGTGGCACTAGGCTGAGCACTTGGCGCTCCACTTTTGGCACTGGGAGCTAATGTTGAAAGAAAAGTGTCGTTAAAAACAGTCAGTAAAAATAGAACTCTTGTTTTGTTTTGTGCCTTACCTTTGCTTCCACCACTTCTGGCACTGGGAGTTTGCGAGGGCTCCTCCTCCTTAGCAGATGGGCTCGGCGTGGCGCCGGCATCAGCTGAGGACTCAGGTTGGGAGCGATCAGCAACAGACGAGTCGGGCTGGGAGCGGTCATCAGCTGAAGAAGGTGCTGGCTGGGAGCGATCAGCAGCAGCGGAAGAGTCCGGCTGGGAACGACCATCAGCAGATGATGGTGCTGGCTGAGAGCGACCAGCTGAGGAATCGGGCTTCTTTGAAGAGCCCCCAGAAACGGGAACACCCCTCGGAGCGATTGGGGCACCACCGCTGTCCTTGCCAGCTGGAGTACCCTTAGACTGCTCCACAGGAGTGGGCGCCGGAGTGCTCTTGGCGGAGACCATCGCCGGGCTGGGGGCATCATCCTTGCTGCCATCCTCCTTTGCCGGCTGTTTACCGGCTCCATCCTTGCCCGTTTTGGGAGCACCTTTTTCTCCCTTTGTGCCACCTGGAGCTTCTTTTCCAGCTGGAGTAGCAGCAGCCTTAGAGGACTCCTCCTTGGCAGACGGGCTCGGAGCACTACCCTCATTTTCGCCTTCAGGTTTCTTCGAGGAGCCCCCAGAGATGGGAACACCTCTCGGAGCAATGGGAGCACCGTCTTTGCTTGCTGGAGTGCCACCCTTCGATGGTTCATCCTGCTGTTCACCGGGAGTTGGAGTTGCCGAAGCTCCGGCGGAGTCCTCCTTGCCTGGAGTCACACTTTTGCTCTTTGACGAGCGCCAGCACTGCCACCACCACCATCATATCCTCTGCTCCTGCGGGAGTAGCACTAGGCTGAGCACTTTTATCTCCACTTTTACCGCTGGTTGGCGGCTTAGATGACGAATCTTTGAAAGGGGAAGAAAAGTTTGTTGCTATAAACAAAAGGATAAAAAAATTGAAAAATTCATTTGTCTTTACCTTTGCCTGCGCTACCAGCGCTGGGAGTCTGTGAGGGCTCCTCCTCCTTAGCAGATGGGCTCGGGGTGACACTGCCATCAGCATCATCAGCTGGCTTCTTCGAGGAGCCACCCCTTGAAACGGGAACACCTCTCGGAGCGATGGATCCCTTGTCCTTCCGAGCAGGAGTACCCTTGGGCTGTCCATTTTCAGCGGCGGAAGAAGGCGTCGCCTCGCCGCCACCAGCAGAGTCCTTGTCGCCGGGAGTTCCACTTTTCTCTGAACCGGCACCGGGAGTGGCACTAGCCGGAGGAGCACTCTGCGCCCCACTTTTGGCACTGGGAACCTGTGAGGAGTCCGTAGCAGAGGGTGTGGGAGCACTACCACCATCTTTGCCGTCAGGCTTCTTTGAGGAGCCCAGCGAGAGGGGAACGCCTCGAGGAGCAATGGGAGCACTGCTGTCTTTGCTGGCTGGAGTGCCACCCTTGGGCTGTTCGCTCTGCATCTGTTCACCGGGAGTGGGAGTTGCCGAAGCTCCGGCCGAGTCCTTGCCTGGAGTGACACTTTTGCTCTTTGACGGAGTTCCAGCACTGCCACCACCGCTACCATCATTATCCTCTGCTCCAGGAGTAGCACTCGGTGCTTCACTTTTGGCACTGGGAGCCTGTGAGGGCTCCTCTTCCTTAGCAGACGGGCTCGGAGTGACAGCAGCCGAGTCCTTTCCTGATTCAGGCTGTTGGGAGCGGTCAGCAGAAGCAGGCAGTTGGGAACGATCATCCGCCGACGAATCAGGCTGGGAGCGACTACCACCACCAGCAGAAGGAGTTGCCTGGGAACGGTCAACAGAAGGCTGCTTGGAGCTGGCAGCCGAAGAGTCGGGTTGAGATCGATCAGCAGCAGAAGGAGCTGGTTGGGAGCGATCAGCTGAGGAGTCGGGCTTCTTTGAAGAGCCCCCAGAGACGGGAACACCCCTTGGAGCGATTGGGGCAGCGTAATCTTTGCCAGCTGGGCTAGCCTTGGCCTGCTCTCCCACCGGACTGGGCACGGGAGTGCTCTTAGCGGAGACCATGGCCGGCGTCGGGGCGTCATCGCTGCTGCCATCCTCTTTTGCCGGCTCCTTACCGGTTCCATCCTTGCCATCTTTGGGACCGGGAGTAGCCGCCTTGGGAGCACTCTTCCCCTCATCTTTTCCACTGCCACCACTTCGAACACTGGGCGCCGCCTTGGATGATGGCTCCTTAGCAGATGGGCGTGGAGCGCTGCCTTCTCCCTCCTCCTCCTCCTCACCAGCAGTTTTGTCTGGCTTCTTTGAGGAGCCCAGCGAGAGGGGAACGCCTCGGGGAGCAATGGGAGCACTGGAGCTGTCTTTGCCTGCTGGAGTACCACCCTTCGATGGTTCATCCTGCTGTTCACCGGGAGTAAGAGTTGCCGAAGCACCGGCCGAATCTTTGCCTGGAGTCACACTTTGCTCTTTGACGGAGCTCCAGCGCTGCCATATCTTCTGCTCCGGGAGTAGCACTGGCCGGTGCTCCACTTTTGGCACTGGGAGCTAGTGTTGAAAACGGTGTTGTTAGAAACAGGAGGTAAAAAAGTAGAACTTTTGTTTGTTTTGCTTTACCTTTGCTTCCACTTCGCGCACTGGGAGTTTGCGAGGGCTCCTCTTCCTTGGCAGACGGGCTTGGAGTGACACCGCTAGCATCAGCTGAAGAGTCTGGTTGGGAACGACCCTCAGCGGAAGGCTGTTGAGAGCGACCATCAGCAGATGAAGGTGCTGGTTGGGATCGATCAGCAGCTGATGTGTCAGGCTGAGAGTGGTCGGCAGAAGAAGATGGTGGCGGTTGAGAGCGATCAGCTGAGGAGTCGGGCTTCTTTGAGGAGCCCCCTGAAACGGGAACGCCTCGAGGAGCGATGGGAACACCACCGCTGTCCTTGCCAGCAGGAGTACCCTTAGACTGTTCCACTGGACTGGGCACCGGAGTGCTCTTGGCGGAGACCATGGCCGGGCTGGGGGCATCATCTTTGCCGCTGCCGATGTCCTCCTTTGCCGGCTCCTTACCGGTTCCATCCTTGCCATCCCTGGGACCGGGAGTAGCCGTCTTGGGAGCACTCTTCCCCTCATCTTTTCCACCGCCACTTTGAACACTGGGCGCCGCTTTGGAGGAGTCCTTAGCTGATGAACTTGGAGTGCCACCACCACCAGCTGGGTCTTTCTTCGAGGAGCCGCCACTTGAAACGGGAACACCTCTCGGAGCGATGGGAGCACTGCCGCTGTCTTTGCCTGCTGGAGTGCCACCCTTGGATGGGTCATCTTGTTGTTCACCGGGAGTGGGAGTTGCTGAAGCTCCGGCCGAGTCCTTTCCTGGAGTGACACTTTTGCTCTTCGACGGAGCCCCAGCACTGCCACCGCCATCATCCTCCTCTGCTCCGGGAGTGGCACTGGGCTGGGCACTTGGTGCTCCACTTTTGGCACTGGGAGCTAATGTTGAAAGCAGTGTTGTTAGAAACAGGCAGTAAAAATAGAACTTGTTTTGTTTTTGCTTTACCTTTGCTTCCACTGGTTTTGGCACTGGGAGTTTGCGAGGGCTCCTCCTCTTTGGCAGCAGGGCTCGGAGTAGCAGCGGCATCAGCTGAGGATTCAGGTTGGGAGCGATCAGCAGCAGCCGAGGAGTCGGGCTGGGAACGATCAGCAGCTGAAGAGCCGGGTTGAGAACGACCAGCTGACAAATCGGGTTGAGATCGATCAGCAGCCGAAGAGTCTGGTTGGGATCGGCCATCAGCAGAAGAGCTGGTTGGGAGCGATCAGCTGAGGAGTCGGGCTTCTTTGAAGAGCCCCCAGAGACGGGAACACCTCGCGGAGCGATTGGGGCACCGGAATCCTTGCCAGCTGGGCTAGCCTTGGCCTGCTCCACCACCGGACTGGGCACCGGAGTGCTCTTCGCGGAGACCATCGCCGGGGTCGGGGCATCATCGCTGCTGCCATCCTCTTTTGCCGGCTCTTTTCCGGTTCCATTCTTGGGAGGCTCACCTTTATCTCCCTCTTTGCCACCCGGTGCCTAGAGGCGTCCTTGCCAGCTGGAGTAGTGGCCCTTGAGGGCTCATACTGAGAGGGAGCGGCAGAGTCTTTAGCAGACGGGCTCGGAGTGCCACCATCAGCAGGATCTTTCTTTGAGGAGCCCCCCGAGAGGGGAACGCCTCGGGGAGCAAGGGGAGCACTGCTGTCTTTGCCTGCTGGAGTGCCACCCTTCGATGGGTCATCCTGTTGTTCACCGAGAGTTGGAGTTGCCGAAGCTCCGGCCGAGTCTTCCTCTGCTCCTGTGGGAGTGGCACTGGCCGGAGGAGCACTCTGCGCCTCACTTTTGGCACTGGGAGTTTGCGAGGGCTCTTCCTCCTTAGCAGATGGGCTCGGAGTGACACTGCCATCAGCGTCATCAGCTGGCTTCTTCGAAGAACCCCCTGAAACGGGAACGCCTCTGGGCGCAATGGGTCCTTTGTCCTTTCGAGCTGGAGTACCCTTGGGCTGTCCATCTTCAGCGGCGGGAGTGGGCGTCGCCTCGCCGCCACCTTTACCAGCTGAGTCCTTGTCACCGGGAGTTCCATTTTTTTCCGAGCCAGCAGCACCAGGAGTGGCACTCTGCGCCTCACTTTTGGCACTGGGAGCTTGGGAGGAGTCCTTAGCAGAGGACCGGGAGTGCCGCTAGCACCCTCATCTTCGTCAGGCTTCTTCGAGGAGCCGCCCCCTGAGACGGGAACGCCTCGAGGAGCGATGGGAGCACCGCCGCTGTCCTTGCCAGCAGGGCTAGCCTTTTCCTGCTCCACCGGACTGGGCACCGGAGTGCTTTTGGCGGAGACCATGGCCGGGCTGGGGGCATCATCCTTGCTGCCATCCTCCTTTGCCGGCTCCTTACCGGCTCCATCCTTGCCATCCCTGAGACCGGGAGCACTCTTCCTCTCATCTTTACCACCACTTCGAACACTGGGCGCCTTGGATGAGTTCTGAACAGAGGAGCTGGGTGTCTCCTCTTTTGGAGGAATTGCAGAAGGACCCACAGAGAAGGGAACCGCCCTGGGCGCAAGTGGGCCCTTGCTCTTGCCCACTGGAGCAGTCTTTGAGGGCTCGCCTTGGTCATCTTCTCCCTCCGCCTCCGCCTCTTTACCAGCGCCGCCCGGAGTGGGCGTCGGCGAGGGCGTCGTCTCGTGGGCGGTGTGCACTGACATCGTCTTCGGCGAGGTGGTCTGGTACTCGACCTGCCTCGGCGGCAGGCGCACCTGACTGCGCACTACCTTCGGCAGGGCCACCTTGCTGCTGCTCACCTGGACGGCGCCCGTTTTGGGCGTGGGGGCGGCGGCATTGCTGCCACTTCGAGGGCTGCCGCTGATGCTCTTGCCGCCGAAGCTGACGGCTCGAGGGGCGGCGACGGCTGCGGCCTCTTTTGAGGGCGGTGGCTTCTTCGACTGACGACTGGTGACCTTGGTCTGCAGAAGAGGAGGAAACAGATTTAGAATGTTGACTCCGCAAAGCAACGTCACCACCACAAAGTTTCCGTCTTTTGTTTACCTCCTCGGAGATGGAGGAGCCCTCCTCGTGGAACTTCTCCACGCTCGGCTTTCCGCCGCCTCCTTTGCCACCTCGCTTGCGCCTCTTTCGTCCCTTTTCCGATCCCTTTCCACCACCACCTCCACCACCGAGGGGCGGGGCGCCGTACTTCTTCAGATGGGGATCGGCGTTGAGGAGCTGGGCAAAGGTGGGCGGCACCGAGCTGCCGCTGCCGCTCAGTTCGCCGTCCAGCGTAAAGTCGCGCTGCTTGCTGATGACGTAGCGCAGCTGGCCGGTGGCCAGGTCGCGGTCCACCTTCACCTTCGTCTTCGCCTGCTCCGACTTGGCGAAGTCCAGGGCGAACGGGGAAGAGTCCCCTTCCCCTTCCTCAGTCCCATCCTCCGCCGATGGAAGCTTCTTCTTGCTCATCCTCGGGGGCACGAGAGGGTGCTGTTGATGAGTTTTGCTCTGAATCGGGTAAACACGACCAGCAGCAGGAAAAACGGGGTTGATAAGTTTTGGCTGTTGTTGTTGTTCACAGAAGGAAAGAGATAGAGAGACACGCACTTGCTGCACACTGATCAACGGCTTTTCGCTTTTGTGACAGCTCATCAGCGCGGTCTGGTGCTGATATGCGATAAGTTTTCGAATTTAGAAACAGAAAAGTCTAAAAAGTAATAATTTTTTGAACTTTTTTGGCTTTTGCCGCCAGATTTAAATCTGAAAGATTCAACTGCTCAATTTGGACCCATTTTGGGCATAGCTCTTTGTTTTGTACATTTTCAAAGTCAAAAATGAGACACTAGTTTTGCTGGTTGTGAAACAGTGAACTCAGTCAAATGTCACCTAACTCAGCGGAAACTGCTGCTGCTGCTGCTGCTGCTGCTGCAACAACAAAACACCGATTGCCACTATCACCTTCATCTAAAGAACACCAACCACTGGCAACGGCTGGCCGAAGGCGTTGAAGACCCACCGGTTTGTCGGAAGAACACATCATCAGAAAAGAGCAGGTAGAGGTACTTGAAGGTGGCGCCCAGGAAGTGCACCGACCGGTGGTCGGCGGTGTTCAGGCTGGCCGGGTGACGCACCGAGTTGACGTCCCTCACCGCCGCGTACTGCCCGTCCTCCGTTCGAGCGTGCTTGTAGAGAGCTTCGGTCAGCTGCCAGCCGTACTCTCGGTACCGGCCATTTCCGGTACTTTTCCAAAGCTGGAGGTAGCTTTCCGCCAGTTCGTAGAAGCTGTGTGAAGAAAAGAGAAAGGAGGAAAATCGTCAACAAACTTGATCAAAACACCAGATGCCGTTACCCGTTGAATGAGCCCAGAGCTGCTGATGACGATGAGGAGGATGAGGACTGTGGCCTGTTACTGTTAGAAATCTGTCCTGAAGTCCACAGCTCCAGGGGAAGCAGCTTGGTGGCCGTACTGTTTGCCGTCGGTAGCAGGTTTCTGTTAGACTGATGGCCAGCTCCAGCATTCGCTCGGACGTCAGATTGCCGCTCTTTTTGTGTTCACGTTGAGCCACCTTGGAGGCCATTGAAGAGGCCAAGGCGAGCATCCCGCCCAGCCGACACGCCGACGTGGCCATCGCCTTGGCGTACGACTCCGACGCCAGGTTGTACTCCAGCGCGTAGGTGAGTCCGCTTTTAGTGGACTTCCGAAGCATTCCCGCCCTGATCACCGCCTCCAGCGCCTCCACAAAGGTGGCCACCATCAGGTGGTCATCATCATCATCATCATCATCATCATCTTTACCATCACTGGAACCTTTCCTCAAGAGGAGATGTGCCCGCAGGAGGTTGTAGTAGAAGTCGATGCCTCGAGAGCCGAGCGTGGTGATCTGGTGCAGCCAGGCGCCGCTTTCCACGTCGACGATGTGCATGTACAGCCCGCGGACGGTGGTCATCCGCTCCGCCACGAAGCGCTCGATGACCTTCAGTCTACCTTGCAAAAGAAGCCTTTGCTGTTGCTCACTTTACCTGAAGATAGGATGAAGTTGATGGCTACGATCAGCTCCGGCTGCTGGTGACCGATCCAGGAGATGGCCGTCCGTCGGCCAAAGGGGTTTTCCGTTTTCAGGTTTAGATGTGAGTAGAGAAGGCCGGTCGGTGAGTTGAAGGCTGGCTCTAGAACCTTCAGCACTTCTAATGCCTTTTCTTTAAACAGGTAATCATTTGTCAGCGCAAACGTGGAGAGCAGTCCGCCGAGGTAGTCGCCCAGCAGCACTTTCACCTCAATGTCTTCAAGCATTTTCAGTTTGGAGAGATTTTCCGCTATCCAAGCCTTTCCCGCCTCAAACTCCTCAGTAAGGCTCATTAGGTGAAGTGTGCTCATCGCCGTCACGATTGCCTGACCTCGGTGTTTATCGTATTCACTTGAAGATGAAGATGTGGAGTTGGCATTGTTCATCATCAGAGCGTTCCACGCCTCTCGAGTCATGTTCCGCAGAAACTCCCTGCGGAAAGCTGATTCACCATCATCAACACTAGGTGAGTGCACTTTTTTAGAGGTGGATAAGAACACTACTGCAAAGACTAAAACAAAGATGACAATTGCCAGAGATATCAGGGAAGCCTTTGTTTTGCCGTTCACCCAAGAAGATGACTTTGAATTGTGTGTGTTGTTGTTGTTGTTGTTGTTGTTGTTTGGTGAACTCTTTTTTGGCTGCTCAATCAGCGTCTCATCAGCAATTTCCTCTTTTTTCTTTTTTTCATTGTTGAAGTGTTTGAGATGAGACGTTGAAGTTGAATTTGCTGACGAAGAGGTTTCTGGCGGTGGAGGTAGCATGGCCGCTGAGGAGGAATCATCATCATCACTAATGAAGGGGCCATTCGTCATATTTGATTCTACTG
Source organism: Tyrophagus putrescentiae (assembly GCA_024499935.1). Taxonomy (NCBI): domain Eukaryota; kingdom Metazoa; phylum Arthropoda; class Arachnida; order Sarcoptiformes; family Acaridae; genus Tyrophagus; species Tyrophagus putrescentiae. The sequence continues at coordinate 3,679,490 of JAMZRA010000006.1, read as the reverse complement.
CTTTTTTATGTATTCAGCCGTTGCAATTTTTGTTTTCAGTTGCAGTTGCCACTGGCAATTATGTACTGATGCTGATGGTGATGGGGGTGAGTCTCTGGTGAGCAACGTGTACTAGTCAAACAAACAAACAACCAAATCTGAACACTTCCGAATCTGTTCGTACTCAGCAGAAAACTTCTTTGTCGGCTTTAGTCATTGTCTAAAAGACTACACGAACAAGGAGTGACCAGTCTTCAGACTCGGTGCTACTGGAAATTGTTTTTTATTTATTGCCAGTACTCATTTTAATCAATAGGTTTGAACACGCCCCAAATATAAGCAGAAGAGAAAAATTGCCGTTGCTGCTGCTGCTGCTTACACGGTGGTCGTTGGTAGAAGGGAGAAGACCTTTTGGTTTAATTGCAGCAGAAGAAGTTGAAATTGGAAGTGGGCAATCTTTTTCCCTATCGTTTGCAGTGGCTATCTAGTTTGCACAGCAATTTGCCAAACTTTGCCTTGCAGCGCTCTTACCAGTCAGCTTTGCCTACAGATTTGCCGCATCCATTAGCCACTAATGACCCAAACACAAACAAACAGGCAGCAGGTAGCAATGTCACCGTGCGCCAGAAGTGCTTAGCTTTTATCTTTTACAGACAAATATAATGAAAAATGATAGCTATCGATGCTGGGCAATTACACGCCAGCAGCCACTAGTCAACTAAATTACGCCAAGTGCAAATAATGCCCCGCCGATGCTGCTAATGAGAAGGGACAACAAAAATCGCAGTAGCAGGTAATTTTCTTGCTTTGTCAGCTAGTCAATTTTCCATTCATTTTGAATACTAATTTCTTTCTTCTTTTTTTCGTTTCTAAAGCCACTATCCTTTCTTGCAGAGGTACTCATCGCCGTAGGAGTTGCCGCCGTAGGCACTTCCACCCGAATATCCAGCACTGTTGTTTGCGTTGTTGAAGGCACCGCTTCCAAAGTGGGCGGCGGCGGCGGCGTAAGGGGGCGGCGCCCCGTCCGGTCGCACCAGCGTCCACATCCACCGGTAGTCGTTGACGCTGACGTCGGCGGAGTAACGGGCCTTGCCGGAGGTGCCCACGCCGGCGCCCGTCTGCGAGACCAGCGTGTAGCCGTGGGCGAGGAAGCGACCTAGGTTTGATTGCAGCAAAGAAAGATTTGGTAAAAGCTAAAAAGTTTTTATTAAAAAAAAAATCAAAACTCACTGAGCACCGTGGCCACCTTCAGCCGTGTGCTGTACGTCTGGTCGCGAACGGAATGAACGGAGAGGCCGTTGTAGAGGCCATTCTCATCCGGGGGAATGCCCAGCTCGTCGCGGGTAATGTACGTCGGCCCCTGGAAGATGCCGTCGTTGAGGATGTTGTCATTGAGCTCGGTGGCATTGACCGAGGTCCACGTCCGGTTGGTGCAGATCACCACCACGGGCATGATGACTTGATGATTTGATGATTTGATGATTTGATGATCGGAAAGTCTTTAGAGTACTGTTATTGCTCTTGGATGACCTTGCTCGGTGGTCACTGGTTTGCACTTTTTGTTTTTTGTTTTGTTTTGCTGTGCTGTACGGCACTGTACCGCAATGTGTGTGTGTGTGTGTGTTCCACTGGCCCACTAAAGTGGCGTCTCGTCTCGTCTTTCTTCTGCTCACTTTGTTTTGCTTTTCTTCTAATATCTTGTTATCTACGCTTTCCTCTGTGATGATATATATAGAAGGAATCTGCCTGCAATATTGTGTGTGTGGCACTAGAATTTAAGTGCCGCCGTTTGGGGGAACACTAATGTGACAACTGCCACGCTGCTGCTTTTGCTGCTGATGCTGCATTGTTCATGAAAACCAAAAGAGTTTTGTATTATATATAGCAAGCTTTGATTTACTAACTTGCATGTTTTTTTAATTTTTGTACAATGTTTTTATTGAAAATAAATATCTGAAATAAGTTAAACAGGAGGGAAAGTTAGCAGGATAGCCTGAAAAGAAAGAAGAGACGTCTTTATTAAAAATCGGTGTTTTTAAAACTTATTCTATCTTGTTTGCTTGCTTGCTTGCTTCCTCTCCTTTGCTAGTAGGGCACCCACTTGGTGCGCAGGCCAAGGAAGCCGTAGCCGGTCTTTCGAATAAATTGAACCTTCTCAAGCTCGGTCAAAAATTTCGTTAGAATTTCCTCCGAAAAGAAGGTAACCTTCAGCCTGTAGCCGCCGCCACCGCCGAAGTTCTCCTCCTCCTCCTTCTCGAATAGACCAAACAGAGCCGGAAGCAGGAAAGGCAGCAGAGAAGCTCGGCTTCAGCTTGAACTGCACACTGACCGGCGACTTGCGCTTCACCTCCACCCAAATGGCTCGAGCGAATGGAGTAGGGCGTGCTGACCGGAGAAACAGGCGTTTCGGCGACAAGCTTGCTTAAATGTCTGGTGAGTCAGTGGTCTTGGTGCAGCCAACTTCACACAGTCACGTGCGCCACGTAGACTCCACCTTACTACCGCCGACAAACCGGTGAAGTGGCCAGGAAGAGCGATGAAGCTACAAGGTAAGCTTAAACATTTAGTTGTGTCTAGTGGATTGGAAAAACTAACAACACTTGCACCTACAGAGCCTGCCTTCTTGTACCTGACTCCACTAGCGGTTCTCTTCTCCAACTTCGCAGCTTTTCAACCATTTGGCGTTCACCTTGCCAGCTTCGAGGACTCTTTCTGCGTTGTACGCTAGAGGTGATTTCCACTGTGTTTTTGAGTGCTTGTAGTCAAGTCGCAACTAGCTAAACTGAGCGGCTGCATGTACCTCACTAGTGCTGCTGACGAGACTCTTTTTGGGGTGTGTGAGAATGATCTGTGTCGCTGCTGTTTTTGGAGCGCTACATTGCTATCTGTCACTCGGTTCAACTTTCAAACTCGGCAACCAAATCTCAACTCTGCGACTCACTAGTGCTGCATCGCTACAGAACTTTTTTCGTTTCATTTTTGCGCATGATGACTGTTTGCTGTTTACTGCCTTTTACCTCACATTTTTTCATAACAATGCATTAATTACAGGTGTCCCACATTTGCCAAAAAAAATCAGACAAATATAACCACCAAATTGCAGAGTTTGAGATTGTGATAAGAATGACAAACAGCCAAACAAACCGGAATTTTAGTTTATTTTTTAGCACATGTATCCGGAAACCGCTTGACTGCTATCGACGCTTCACCCACCATTTTTGATGACAGTGCCCATTCGCATTCCGCCATGTCTCCCATTCATTGCCAAAAAATTAGACAAGCAATGAATACCGAAACAACAGTGCAAGAAAGTAGAGGAGTAATAAAGGCAATGAAAAGCTCATTGTGGCGGATTGGTGATGAGTTAATTTTTTACACTTGTGCTTCTGCCGGAAACGCGCGCCACGTCCGTTGCGCTTTCCCACTGGTCGCGCCGTCGCTATTATCCACTTCCAACTTTCTGACAGGCATGCCAATTCGCATTCCCCACCTCCTCTCGCCTCCCCTTTGTGTATTCACAACACCAGCATAGCCACGGAACATCGAAGTGCAGACCAGTGCCGAGAGAAGGAGAAGGAGAATAAGGCAATGGAGAAAAGCTTCATTTTTGGCTGTTTTGTAAATTGAAGTTTAACTTTTTTTTCACTTTGTTGTTTGCTGCTGCTGCTGCTGCTGTTGCTGCTGTCGGTTGATGCTTTTACCCACTGGTCAGCGTCGTCTTTATATACTCTTTCACTTTTCTCAACTTTTCTGTAATTTCAGTGCATGCTAATTTAACTACTACTACCTCCTCCTCTCCTCCTTTTTTATGTCTACCAAAATGCAACAAGATTAGCAGTCGTGAACAATGCCCCTCTTTGTTTCTGCTGTGTGTTTTTGATTGTTCACCACAATCATTACTGTACTTTATGTGTGTGTGCTTTTTTTTATAAACACACAAAAAGAAAGTGTCCACCTGCTGTTCGTAAACACGCACTTCTACTAAATAGTGTCACCTTCAGTTTAGATGGCTGTCCACTGCTGCTGGTCACTTAGATAATAAAAACATAAAGATAGGCCTGAATGGGTACTAAATGCAAACATGCCCACACTTTATGGGTAATCATATGCAATTAGACTCGCTTGAACTTGTTGATTAATTTGAATCTATTTGCTTTTCAATTGTACAAAAGTAGTTTTGACATTAAACTTTTTAATGTCGTATTGATTGGTAGAGACTTTTTTACAGTGTTATACAAAAAAGTATTGATTTTTTGTTTTGAAACTATTAATATTATTACTTTTCCCGGTTTCATTATCAAGGTTAAATGAAAAAATAATTTATTGTTGTAATTAAAAAATTAAATGATTTTCTTCAATAAAAAACATTTTGTATAATTAAGGCTTAATTGGGTTTTTTGGTAATTACTTTATTGACTTGGGCATTTTTAAAACAAACGTTTTTTAATTGTATTTGAGTTTCAAATGAATGATGAAAATTCAAAGTAATTAATGAATACCAAAATATTTAGTTTTTTATAAAAAAAAATTGTATAAGAATTTTTCCGTCACTGTCAAATGTCACTACTGAGAGAATAAACCAACTAAATTTCTTACTTTGTAAAAATGGTCATTAATTATTTACTTTCATGCGATTGTACACTAAATATTGACAAGTAGTAGTAGTGCACTGTTTTAAAACAAAAAAAGTAAATTAAAGAGAATCGAAAGTAACCTTAACCTTGTTGTTTAGGAGCTTTCAATAAACACATTTTATCATTTAACTCAGTCAGACATAGCACAAAAATTTTTTTCATTGAAACGTTTTTAATTTTAACTTTTGTTTTTTATTTTTTGCAAAAACACAGGAAATGTTTCTGCAAGTTGTGTTGGACATTGTCTGGCCATTTTTTGAAAACGAAAAATTTTATTCACTTTTTCTGAAGAACGTCTACAGCATTATCTACTTCCAAAGCCACTGGCAATCAGTTCTGGTGCAACGGGTTTTCTTCTACGGCCTGATGTCCTACTTTGTTGGCCATGCCGTCTTTCTCATGTTTAGCACTGATTTTCAATCACCACAAGACAACATAATCCACGTGGACATTGTCTACTTCACGCTGGACTTTCGGCCCAATCACCTCGTCGTCATTCTGATGGCCGTGCAGACGCTCTTCAACTACCGAATATTCTACTTCAGACTTGACCGGGGACTGTTCCGGCTGCTGCACCTGCTGCTCTACCACGCAGAGACCTTTTTTATTGAAAATGAACGGCAGTTGGTGGAAAACTTTAGGCGATTTACAATCAGAATTGTGCTGCTCATCAGGGCGTTCTATGTAATTCTTGGTGAGGCTTAACTTTTAGTTTTTCAACATCTTTTTTTAATTTTTTTTTCTCTTTTTTGTAGATTTATACCTAATCTACTACCAGCTCTTCTTCACCTACCACCTTTACCACCTTTCCTGCCAGCAACACTCCATTAGCCCATTTAAGTTATTAATTTTTCTTCTGAACATCACCAAATGGAACCTCTTCCTGACACTGTTTGCCTACTCCAACGCCATCATCGGCGTCAGCGTCCTCACCGCCCTCAAGGCGATCCTGATTCGTTTTCAGCAGAATGAACGCCTCGCAGTGGCCATTGCTCAATTTGATCCGCTTCAATCAAGCAATCGGTCCGTCTTTGCCCAGTTCACCCGCAACGACATCCAAAATTTTGAGATCCTTTTTACGCTGAACCGCACCTTTGGCCGCCTCTTCCTCAACTACTTTCTCGTCAATGTACCGATCAGCGCCTACGTTCTTGTCATCCTCCTCTTTGGGCCCACCGACCTGGTGGTGAAGCTCTTTCTGGCAGCCTTTGTCACTCAGCAAATCGTGGTCATCTTCATGACGCATTTTGCCTTTGCGATGTTGAGCAATCGGGCCCACCGAGCTTCCGGGCACCTGCTCTCCTTGATGGCCAATCAGCAGGATCATCGAATTGGTTTTTTCCGGTGTCGATTTACGCTCTTTTTCCAGACTATTGTTCGCCTGCACACCACCAAAAAGTACGGCATCTCTTACGGGGCCATAATGCTCATTACGATGACGTCGTTCACTCGGGTGACTATAATTGGACAGTTGCTATTGGGTAATTTTTGTCGTATTGTCTAATGTGTTTTTTTCTCCCTTACCAGTTTTTGCTCTACTACGGAAAGCTGCTCATAATGTCGTATAAGGTGTTTTCCGTTTCGCGGAAGGTGCAATGAAATGAGATGAAATGAAATAAAAGTAAGCGTTATTATTATTAATAGCTCTTGACATTGAAATGGAATCGGCGTGAAGAAAAGAAACGAACTCGTATTGCCCCTGCAGTAGTAAACATAATTAAGTTCTGCGTTTAGCTGAGTTTTATTTAATTGCTTTATTTAGAAACAAAATTCTAGGTAGAAGTGGGAGAGGAAACGGTAATTGAAAAACCGTACCAAAGTGACAGTTTTTGGTGCCTTTTTCAGCGGAATCAGTAATTGATTCAAAAGTTATACTTAGTTTATGATTTGTGCAAAGAAACAAAAAGAGAAACAGAAGCTGAGCGGTATATAAACTTTTGCTCCTCGATAGTATGGTGACACACACTACAAGAGGTTCTTTGTTTTAGAAAATTCTCTTCTGCAAAAAGAATTCCACCACTGCAATGCCAAACTCAGTCAGCTCGACCAGCTCTCAGGCGGGCAGCGTCGGTCGTCTGCGAACCTCAGGTCACCACAGCGGAAGTGGAAGTGGAGGTGGCAGTGGCAGTCACCACCACCGTGGCGACCACTCCTCGCTGCACTCGCACAACTCCCGCCGGTCCGTTTCGCCGTCGGATCACATTCGCAAGCGGTACGCCAATGCCGACCGCCTGGCGGATCGCCTCTTCACCCTCAACAAGTTCATCTACCAGGGCATTGAGAAGTTCCTCGATCGGCAGGCGGTTCGCGACCTGATCGCCGCCTTTGACTCGGACGACATTATCACCGCGGAGGGCGGCCTGGAGAACGACTTTTTCCGCCACCGTCTCGGCTCAGTGGACCTGGCTGATGAGGAGGAACAGCTGCTGACCATTGTTCAGGAGCAAGGGAAGACGATCTTCGTGCAGCAGAGTGTCTTGTAAGTGATTTTGAGTTGCATTTTTAGCTATTCAGTAACTAATTTAATTGTTTTTGCAGAACTGATTCTCGAAGAGCCGCTTTCAAAGGCGGCAAAAAATCGCTCTCCAATGGCGGCAAAAGCTTGCTGCACCAGTTTTTGGGCATCATTCGCGTGAAGCTGTTCAACATTCACTACCGACAATCTCCTGCTAAACGGGCACAATTTGACTTTGAGGAAACGGCACCAAATGTCGGCAACGACGAGGAAACAACAGTTTCTGTTGGCATTTGCTGCTGCTAAAAATGCAAATACATATTTTGTTCATTTTTTCTGAGGCTGCTGTCAAGCTGACCTACAGCGGAGTTAATAAATGATCACCTGACGCCTGCATTTCAACAGCGGCGGCGGCGGCGGCGGCGGCGGCAACAATTAGCCAACTTTTACAATTGAATTCTGTGACAATCAACCTTTTTTTGTATTCACTTGTTTGGTTGGCTGGACGGAACACCCCAAGACTTGTCAGCAGATGAAATTGACAAGACAAGACGATGATGAATCAGAGCAACTCAAGCAGAACTGAGTGACTGCTTTTTTTTCTTTCACCATGTTCTCATGTTATTAAATAAAAAAGAAAGCAACATCAGTGGCAGCAGTAGTAGTAGTAGTAGTAGTGGACAAGAATAGAAGAAAGATCAATGTGAAGGTCAACTTCCGCTCGACGTTTATTTCTTTTCTACAATAGAGCAAATAAGCAGTGGTGGTGGTAGTAGTGTCACCAATGCAAAAAGCAAGCAAGACAATGAATGCAAATGAGTGTGTGTGTGTGCTCAAAATTATTCTAATGTTTGTCTCTTTTTGGCTGAAATGAAAACAACTAAAAACAACTTAAAATGCTCAGATAATAACTCAACTTTTTACTTTTTTCATGTTTGCCTGTTTTCTTGTATCTTGAGCTGACCAGTGTATTTATGTGTGAAGCTTCAATGCCAATAACCTTTTTCTTGCTATTGTCATTGTAATTAGTCTCAATTTGCAATAAAAAAAATGGACATGAACTTGAGGTGAAATAAAATCAACTTTTGTGTTTGAGTATAAAAGCAGTGGTGATCGACTTGAAGTGGCATATATCAGTTTCAATAACCAGTGAAAGTAAAAGTAAAGCAAAAAAGATGAAACTTGCAACTCTTTCTCCAGTTCTTCTAGTGCTTCTAGTTCTCTTTGACTGTTCGATGGCACAGTTTGGCGGCGGAGGATTTGGCCGCATGGGCGGAATGCGTGGTTTCGGTAAGATTTTTTTATTACAACAAATAAATCATTTTACTAATTTAAAATTCTAACAGGAGGAGGAGGATTTGGTGGAATGCGTGGAGGGTTTGGAGGCATGCGTGGAGGATTTGGTAATTGTTTTTAATCATAGCAAAAGGATAACTTAAATAATAACATTTTGTTTTGTTTAGGACGTGGTGGAATGGGCATGATGAGAGGCAGAGGCATGGGCATGGGCATGGGCATGGGAGGATTTGGTGGCCGAGGTTTTGGTATGAGCTTTCATTTAACTAATTTTTGTCAAATTTAAATTATTTAACCTCTTTTTCAGGTCGAGGAGGAATGGGCATGATGCGGGGCGGTTTTGGAGGAATGCGCGGAGGAGGATTTGGTGAGTTATTGTCAGTTTTATGAGTTTATTTCAGTTAGCAGTACCGTTTTTTTTGTTTAACAGGTGGCATGCGAGGCTTTAGAGGAGGAGGATTTGGTAAGATCATTTTTTTTGTTACAAAAATTTTTAATAAAATAATTGTTTTTTTGTTTAAAAGGTGGCATGCGTGGTATGCGAGGCGGTTTTGGTTAGTTATATATAACTTGATTTTAACAAAAACCTAAATTAACAACTTTATTATTTTGTTTTCAAGGCGGTTTCCGAGGATAAACATTCAACTTTACTTTGAACAAAACTCTGAACAAAGCTCAAGACTGATACCTCCTCATTTTTACTGTTTATTACTGTTTATAAAAAACAAAAAGTTTTCAAATTTTTTTCTTAATAAAAATCACAGTATTTGTGCTTGTACAAAATAGTTCAACTTTAGTACAATAAAAAAAGTTTTGGCTTACGTGAGCGCCAAAAAAAGTGTCTACACTAATCTCGGCTAGCATCAGTTATCAGCAGATCAATTTTCATCTGTCACACTACAAAAAGTATGTTCAAATGATGCGTGCTGCACATTAGCAGCAATTGATTACATAACCCACTAGAGTCCTTGATGAGCACCAGTGTGCCAGTAATAGCGGTGATGTACGCTGATAAGATTAGCGCATTTGGTTGCAATAGTGATTAATTTGACCTCTGACAGAAAAGTCAGACTGCTGCTGCTGCTCTTTCTTCGTTTTCTGAGGGTGAGAGCAAAAGCATTAAAAAGGAAAGCCATCTAATAAAGCTAAATAAGGAAACAAAAACATGAATTACGTTTTGGCAGGGGGTACACTGAAAAGATGCAGCAGCAGCAGTTTGTAGTAGCAGCATTCTCAAGTGTAAGAAATGTAAGAAGTGCTCAGAAGTGAGCTTAGCTTAGCTCATCGCTGATCCCAATGCACAAATGCGTGAGCAGCTCACGAGTGAGTGTACAAAAAAGTTTGTTTTGTGTTGATGGCTGTGAAATCGCTTGTGTGTGTGTGTGTGTCTTTGCGGCAATTGCAGCAGCAGCAGCAACAGCAACAGCTTTACCATCACCAAAAGGACACACTGTATCTTCTGCACGGCAACAGCTCATTGTGTTCATTTTAATCAGCACTTTTTGCCGGCATTTGCTTTAGACAGACAGACACACACACACACACGCACATATCGGACACCACTGCTCTCAGGTACTCTGCGCCGCTAGCAGCTGTTGTCAGCTGTTGCCTAATAAAAATGCTCAGTTTTTAACTTAATTTTCTGTCCTTTTAGTGCCTTCCTTCTTCATCCTTTTTGTGTTGAGCAAATCAGCAGCTGTTTTAGTCGACAAAACATATACTCAATTTATTTAATAAAACATGGCATCCCCAAATCAACGCAAGCTCACCATTCTCTTTGTGCCTTTGGACGGCTACGGGGTTTGAAGAACCAAACAGACGAAAACACCTTTTTGCAAAAATTCTAACAATTTAATTACTTTCTCCAGCACATCAACGCCTGCGTCGGCATCGCCGAACGCCTGCTCGCCCACGGCCATCGGGCGGTCTTCGCGCTGGAGCAGGCGTGGAAGGGCAAGGCGAGTCGGTACGAGGGCGTCGAGGAGGTGCTCTTCGTGGACGCCACCCGCGACCCCTCCTTCGGCGCCAACGACTACTGGGTGAAGGTCTTCATGCAGGAGTTCAAGAAGAAGTTTCCCCTGGAGCCGCTGGACGCCCTGAAGGCGGCCAACCTCGAGCTGGAGGAGCAGTTTCTCTACACACTTCTCAATGTCGACGCCGAGCTGGAGAGGGTGATCCAGTCGGTGAGGCCGGATGTGATCGTCGCCGACACCTACGTCAGCATACCGGCCGTCTACAAGTCGGGCATTCCCTGGGTGTGGCTGACCAGCGCCGCCCCGCTGGTCTGTCTGCCCTCGGACGACCTTCCGCCGCATCGGAGCGGTAAGCCGAAAAAAAACGTCATTTTTCAAATTTTGATATTAATTTTTCAACCTTTCAAAGGTTTTGCCCTGGACAGCGACCGAGCCGCCTGGGCGGAGTACCGCGCCCTCGAGCAGGAGCGTTTCACCCCCACCGGCGAGAAGTTCATCAAAAAGCTAATCACCGAGTTTGGCATGCCACCACCACCGGAAGGAAGTGGAGTGATGCACCCCTCCCCCTACCTGAACGTGTACGCCTACCCCGAGGAACTGGACGCCGCCTATCTCGCTGTCCGCCCACTGCCTCCAAAGTGGGCTCGCTTTGATCACTTTATCCGCGTCTCGGAAAAGGCTTCAGAGGGCAATTTTTCACTTCCGGAAGAGTTTTTAAGCGGACCGGGGAAGCTGGTCTACGTCTCAATGGGCTCGATGGGCTGCGCCGACCTTGGCCTGATGAAGCGGCTTATCTCGATTTTCAGCAAATCCGCCCACCGTTTCATCTTCTCGCTGGGGCCGATGGCCGACCAGCTGCAGCCCCTACTTTCCGGTAACATGTGGGGCAGCAGTTTTGTCCCTCAAACTGCCGTTCTCCCCCTGGTCAATCTGGTTATATCCCACGGCGGCAACAACACCTTCATCGAGACGCTCTACTTTGGCAAGCCCATCCTGGTGACGCCCCTCTTCGGCGACCAACGGGACAACGCCCAACGAGTCACGGAGGCGGGTTATGGATCGAGGATTAGCCCTTATCACTGTACTGAGCAGGAGTTGTTGGCCAAGGTTGACCAGCTGTTGGGTGATGAGGCGATGAGGGAGCGGGTGAGGGCGCTTTCCAGTAGATTGCAGGCGTCGAATAGTACCGAGAAGGCGGCGCTGGCGGTGGAGGCCTTGGCCGTGGCAAAGAAGTAGTGGTGCTCTTTAAAAGTTCAGCGAAACGCAGTTCAAAAAGAATGATATTTTAAATTAGTTTTATCATTAATAAATTGGATTTTGCTAGCTGAACTGAGGCGCTTTGGATTTCATTCAGCTTGAACACGCATAATTTTTGTAAACACGTGTACCCTGAGTTTTTTGTTTTGTTTTCAAACACAAAGTAAAAGTGTCTGTATTGGGCACAAAGTAAAAATCACACACACACACACACACGCACATCATTGACTATTACCAGTTGTGATAGTCATACTGATGGGCAAAACCAACGACGACGATGATAGCAAACAGATGATAAGAGAGGGCATTTTCAAGTCGACAAATAACGGTGGCATTTTTGTTGATATAAAAGCCAAAAACAGCTTTGAATTATTTTATCAAAAGCATCAACAATTTTACTTGCAGTTAAATAAATAAACAAAAACAATCTGACCAAAATGACTTCAACCGACCCAAACATCGTCAAATCTAAGCTGCCCTCCTTTCCCATTCCAAGCATTTCCATGGGCGAGTTTCTTCACTCTTGCTACGAGGAGATAATCCGCCAGCGACCAGACGCCGTCGCTTTGGTAGGGAAAAACTAAAAACTTAATTACACTTTTTTTTTAAAACTTCTTTTACTTCTTTAGATTGACTCCAACTCAGGCCAAACTTTAACGCATAAGCAGCTAAGTGACGCCGCCAAGAAGGTCGCATCCGCCTTACTGGCCCTTGAAGTACCGCTAGAATCTTCAGATTTGGCGTTTTTCTTTGCCGAAAACAGTTTGCCCTTCTTCATTCTCCACCTGGCCCTCGCCTACCTCGGTCTGCCTTTCACGCCCAACAAGCCCTCCAATGGCGCCTACGAGACGGCCTACCAGCTGGAGAACAGCGGCGCCAGCCTCCTCCTTATCTCCAGCGACAAACTTCCGGTCATCAGGCAGGTGTTTGAAAGCCAAGAGTATTCGCATCTTCTAAAACAGCTGAAACTGGTCGTGTTGATGGATGACCTTGATGATGAAGTGTCTGCAGAAATTAATTCCATCTTCTCTGATTTGCAAAAAGTGGTCTCCTTTTCTCAGCTTAATTCAACTGAAAATCAAGATTCAACAACTTTTTCAATTCCGCACCTTATCCCCGCAGACCCCTCCACAAGTCCCTACGCCATCGTCTACACTTCAGGAAGTACCGGGCTGCCCAAGGGGGCGGTGCTCTCCCACCGGGCGTACATTAGCACCTTTCTCAGTTCACTGCAGGCAAAGTGCTTCACCGGGCACACCGACGACCTGGTGCTCTTTGCCGCGCCCTTTGGCCACATTTCCGGCGTCTACTTTTCGGGTGTTTTTCTCCTCTCCGGTGCCCGCCTCCTGGTGATTGATTCGATGCAGCCGATGAAGGTCATCAGCGCCTGGGCCCGGTATCGAGTCTCCTATGGGCTGATTGCCGCCCTCCACGGGGCGGCCATTCTCGAGCTGGTGGAGTCGAAAACGATTCCCAAAGAGCAGATTCCCGACCTCAGTTGCACCAAGACGATGCTTACCAGCGGCGGGAAGTTCCACGAGAGGGTCGCCCGGGGGCTGATTGCCAAGTTCGGCCTGGAGTTCAATGAAATCTACGGCTCGACGGAGTTTATGGGCGCCGTTTTTAATAATGAGAGCAGCTGGGAACCGGGAAACCTGGGGCAGCCGCTGGCAAATGTCGAGATGAAGATTGTAGATCTGGAAAATTTGAATCATTCTCTGCCGGCAAATAAACAGGGAGAGATTTGGTTCCGAGGACCGAGCTGCTTTACCGAGTATCTGAAAAACCCGGAAGCGACCGCCTCGACGATCGACGCCGAGGGCTGGTACCACACCGGCGATGTTGGCTATTACGACTCAACTGGGTCACTCTTCCTCACCGACCGCCTGAAGGAGCTGATCAAGTACAAGAGCTGGTCGGTGGCGCCGGCCGAGGTGGAGGCCTGCATCGGCCACCACCGCCAGGTGGCGGCGGTGTGCGTCGTGGGCGTGCCGCACGCCACCGAGGGCGCCCACCTGAGGGCGTACGTGGAGTTGAAAAAAGATGCTCTAGAAAATACAGAGGTGATCGCCGAGGAGATTGTAAATCTAGTCAAAGGTAAACAAAAAAAATTTTTTTTATGTGTTTTTGCTAACTATACTTTTTTTTGTACAATTAGAAAACATGGGCTACATGAAGCGGCTGAACGGCGGCGTCGTCTTCATCCCCAGCATGCCTCGCATCAGCGTCGGCAAGGTGGACCGGAAGCACTTTGCGGCGCTCACCAAAGGCGAGCTTCTCACAGAGCCGGCCCCCGTTCTGCTTGAGTGAGTGAATGAACGGACAAAAAAGTTAAAGTTTTGAATGGTGTAATTTTTTGTTTAACTAAAAAATTTTTAAATTTAAAAATTAAAAACTTTTACATTTAGTTCAGTTTTCCCAGTTTTTCTCTGACCACTCCTTCAGCAGGTCAAAGGTGACCTCGGCGCCGCCGCAGACGATGACCACCACTGGTCCATCACCATTACCATCATTGCCTTCAAAGTTCTCCTTTGGCGGAAGATCAAACTCCTTCACATCATCACCCTCAAGAACCCTCTTCACCAGGCCTTCGTAAACGGCGGCCAGGGCGGCACCGCACGCCGGTCCGACGATGAAACGGTGATCATTGGCAAAACGACGACACGCTTCCACCACCTCACCATCGCCTACCGCTCTCGACAGCAGAGGAGGCTCATTGAGGGCGTAATTCTCCACAATGCGATCACAGACCTCCTTGGTGATCAGCGACGAGGCGATGGAGTTCACCTGCTCAAAGCGGACCTTCACCCCCGGTCCGCCCACTGCACAGGCGTTAAAGGAGGCGGCTCCAGTCGTTTCCATGACCAGGAGTTTCGTCTTGAGGGCCCAGCCGGCGGCGCGGACGCCCTCGACGAGGCCGCTGACGAGGCCACCACCGCCGCAAACGGTGACAAGCAGAGAAGGAACTAAAAAGAAGTTAAAAAAAATTTAATTAAAAAAATTTAATTAAAAAATAATTTTTACTCAAGATTACCTTGCCCCCTCAAGTCCTCCTGTATCTCCTGGATCATCGTGGAGTGCCCCTTCCACAGCAACGGATGATCAAAAGGGTGAACGAGAAACTTTTCTTTTGAACCGGTGGTGATCTCCAGCGCACGCTGATACGTCTCATCCCAAACGGTGCCGTGCTCCTCGACGGTGGCTCCCAGGGCGCGAATCTTCGCTCGCACCTCTTCGGGAATCGCCCTGAAGACCACGATGTGACAGCGAAGACCGAGGGCCCGGGCGCTGAGGGCGGTGGCCAGGCCGGCGTTGCCGCTGCTGGCGCAGACCATTGTGCTGTAGCCCAGTGATTGGGCGTGTCGGCACACCTCAGACACGCCCCTCATCTTGAAGCTGCCTGAGGGTTGGGTGTTTTCTAGCTTGAGAAAGATGCTTTGACCGCGTGGAAGGTACTCCCGTAGAGGAATGCTCTCTATCAGCGGAGTTCGTACGTAGATTGAGCTGGAGTTCATTTTGTAAAGTGGAGTTTAGTCAGTCAGTAATTTATTTTTTTTGTTTGCATTTGCAGTGTTTTTTAAGTTATTTAGTCAAAAGTGGACATTTTTAGCGTGCAACACAAAGTTATATAACTTTGATTTTTATTAGTAAAACGTGGTTTGAGCGTGGTCAGCCGTTTTGTCACTAACTGATAGACTGATAAGCTAAGAAGTGATGCGTTTTCAGTTTGACAAGTGTCAGGTGTAACTTGAGACAGCTGTTGCTGTCAAAAAGTTAAAACCCTGACTTTATCAGTAGTAGTGTAGGGGAAACGACATTTAGATAAAATTTAGAAAGTCGTCTGCAAACATGAAGTTTGCCAGCCATAACTAATAAACAATTTTATAAAGTCAACATTTTACAATTACACAAACAAAACATTAAAAAACTAGACACTTTTGTAAAACGACATCATCATTTCAGAGTATACAAGAACGTACTGAAATATCAAAAATAAAAAGCAAAAAGTTATTTCAAACATGTTTCAAAAAAACAAAAAATTTGTTTGTTTTCACTCACCTTCGCAAAGTTCAGCAGTGAAACGTGCCCGTACTTGTGGTACTTAAAACCGTACGGTTTGCGGGTGTGAAACGCCTCTTCAAATAGCCAATTTTTGAGCAGATCAAGCACCTTTAAGCGTAGGTTTAAACGCTGTTTGCCATCAGGCTGATCACCACCACCAGCCACCAGGCCTAGAAACGCCTTTCCCAGCGCCCTAAGCTGGTCGTTGAGCTGCGCAATGAAGAGGTGAATGAAGAAGAGGTAGAAGACCTGCTGGAGGAAGATGGCCGCCACTGTGACCCAGACGGGCGTGGCCAGGGGCCGGGAGATGAGCGTCGTCAGGAGGAGCAGACTGGCGGGAAAGTTGACCACCATCAGGGCGATGAAGACCTTGCCCATGAAGCTGTTGCACCAGCGAGCCACCCGCACCACGGCCTTGATGTAGTCCTGGCGGAAGGCGGACACTTGGTGAATGTAATTTAAGTGAAATCGTCCTCTTTCTTGTCGATCAGTTTCTTGGCGGCCTGCTTTTTCCTGTTTCAGTTTGTTGAAACCACGCTGAAGTTGCTTGAAGAGGAGGATTCGAAAAGATTCAAGCACAGTCCAAATGATGACGCCCATCAGCACCAGCGAGTAGGAGTAGGCGTAGATGACTGCTAGAAGGGAAAGACCGTTCACCTGGGCAAAGAACAGAATGACACACTTCTCTAGAACTGATAATTCCAACTCCCAAACGGCCTTAATGCCGTAATATTCGGCTAAACAAGCATGGACGTCTGTAAAAATGAGCGATTTTTGTTTGAAAATCATTAAAACTTTGCAATAAAGTAAACAGGTTTACTACCGGCAGCAACGATAAAACTCTGAAAAAGGGTGACCATAAAAAGGCAACAGTTTTGCAAGTGTTTCTTTTCTTCGGGAGAACTTTTATTTTGAACAGATTTTAACTTTTTCACCGGAGCGGTAAAAACTGGAATGTTTTTGTCAGCTATAGTTGATTTATTATTTTCATTTGCTGCCTTATCATCGCTCATAATTTCTGCAAAAATGGCAATAGTAAAACTGTCTTTTGGCCTGGTAAAGTAGTTCATGTACAGACAGTAACCGCCGAGGAGGAAACTTTCAACAACAAGGAGAAAATTTGCCTCTGCTGGGATGTTTGTCAATCGGATGGCATCATTGAGTACCAGCCTCCAGCCGGTAGTTGGCGGATTGAAACACGACAAAACTAAGTAGTGGACTGATTTGACAATAATCAAGATAAATAGTAGGCGCAAATACTGCTTCCGTTTAGAAACGCTTTCATTTCGAATAGCTAAAAACTGATGAAAAAAGTACAGTGACTGATAGGGAAGTATTTGTCGAAAAAGTAGATCCATTTTTTGTTTAAATTGTAACCATAAAGTTAAAAATTTATTAAAATTGTTTTGCCTACTGAAATACACTAAATTTTTGTTAAATATTTTTCAGTATTTAAACTTTACTAGGGCAAATTTTTATTCGGCGACCGGCAGCGCCGAGTAGAAGGCCAGCTGAATGCAGCTCTGCCTGGCCGCAGAGTTCCACTGCAGTTTACCACTGTACAGCGACTGGGCGTTTTTTAGCAGACGATAAGCTGCATTTAGCATTGGTCCAGCAGTTTCAGCGTGCAGCCACTCGCTGAAGCTTTGCCTGGGCCGTGGAAACGAGCTACGGTTTTCCGCAGCTTTTGAGTCCTTACTGGCCCATAGGACAGCCATCTGCTCCAGCTGGGCGCGGCTGGTGTTGACCAGGTCGTCCAGGCGGGTCCAGAGAAAGCCGGCGGCGGCGGCGGCGGGCGTGAGCTAAGTTAGGTAGTGGGCGGCAATGGCAAACAACGGCAAGGGGCTGAAGCAGAGGAAGAGGCCACTTTGAAAGAGGAGACTGTGGTTGTTGTTGTTTAGAAAAAATGAGTTAACTGAAGCATTCTCTGAAGCATATGTGGAGTACCAGAAAACAAAGCGAAGATACTGAAGATGACTATGTTTAAAATCAACCGGAGCTTCTCTTAGAACAAGTTTCCTTCTTTGCCGGTCTTCCTCAAAGAGTGCGTAGCTGTAGAGAAGCATCTGCAGTGTGAAGAAGAAGAAGTAGAGAAGGTAAAGAAGAAGAAAGTAAGCGGGTCTTTTGTGATTTTTGCCCACTACTTTAGCTTCAGTGTTTCTAGCTAAAAAACTAATTTCACTACTTATGCTGTAGCTGAAAATCATAGGCATATTTTGTTTTGTTAAAATATAATAATTTTTTTAAATAAGCAAAATTTTAACAAAAAACTAAGTTTTTATTAAGAAATTGTAGTGAGTTAAAGCTAATTAAAAATTTTAAAAACATAACTTGTGTTGCAAGAATTATCTTTTTATTGCTATTTTTTACAATAAAAAATAAAAGTTTATTTGAATTTTTGTCAATTGTGTAAACATGCAAACAAAATGATTGCAATTATAATTATCATCACATTAAAAATTTTTAAAAATAAGTTTAACTGCCAAAACTACTAAAAATTTTTGTAATGAATTTGTGTTTTAAAATGTTTTTAATTGCAATTAAAGTTTTTTACATTAAAAATTTTTTGACATTAAGTTTGACTGGGTTTTTCTCAAAACACATTTAAAAAATTGCTTATTTTTTTGTTTTCACAAAACAAGCGACCAAATTGTTATCACTTAAACAAAAAAGTCCATCAACGTTCACACTTGTCTTTTGAGTAGTAGACACTGGTGCCACAAACGGGCAACGGGTGACCTCTTGTGTTGAAGACCCACTTGTCCAGCGGCAGCACCGGCGCCGAAGTGGTGTCATCGGTAAAGATGAGATAAAGGTACTTCAGCGTGGCGGAGAGGAAGTTTGCCCGCTGGTAGTCACTTTTTATGGTAGGCACCGAGTTGACCGTCTTCAGGTCGCTGAAACCGCCACTGGTCGTGCGACAGTGTCGATAAAAAGCCTGTGCCAGCTCCCACGCCCACTCGCGGTACTTCCCATCTCCGGTCAGGCGGTAGAGGATAAAGTAGGTCTCGGCGAGGTCAGGCCTAAACATAATAAAAATTAAATAAAACCACCTGTTGATCACAATTGGCAAAAACTTACGCAATCCACGTCTCATTGCTGAGCACTTTGCCGAGAATGAACTTATTAGGCAGCAACTTCGTCGCTGTACTATTTGCCTCGTGGTGACACGTCTCGGTGATATTGACCGCCAAATCTAGGTGCAACCGCCACCGTTCCTTATTCCCCGCCCTCTGATAAGCGGCTGAACTGAGGGCCAACATTCCCCCGAGCAGACAGCCGGTGTCCTCCATTCCATAGGCGTGCAGCTGTGTTTTAGTGTTAAAGGTCCTCAAGTAGAGTCTTCCTCCGATGACCTTGAAAAGATCGGCCCTGATGGCCGCATCCATTGCCTCGCCGTACATTTCCAGCAACTCCTCGTCCCAGCTGCCCAGCTGCAGATAGGAGCGAAGGGCGTTGTAGTAGAAGTCGGTGGCCACGTCAAAGAGCGAGCCCCAGATAGAGATGGCCGCCCCCGTGGAGGCATCGACCCGGGTCATATACAGGCCTTTTGGCCGTTGAATGGACTTGATCAGCTCTCGACTCTTTTCCAGCCGCCCCACCATCACCCGATCTCCGGTCAGGTTGGCAATGTAGATAAACTCCGGCTGTTGGAAGCCAATGTTGGCGATGAAGTTGCCGCTCTGTCGCTCGTGGTCGTAGGCGGTGGTGTTTTGTTCTGAAGAAGAAGCGGAAGAAGATTTGAGGACGGGCAGTTCGGTGATTTTTCGCAGCGGTCCGGACGTTCCATTGTTGTTCACCACCACAGTGTGCGAGCCGTTGATGAACCGGACGGCGGCCTTCAGGCTCAGTTTGACCTTCTTCACCTTTACAATGGCTTCTGAACTGTTTCCTGTAGTTGTGGAACTACTCTTCACCTTGGGATTGAACTTGAAGGCGAGCATGCCCGTGGACTCGTAGAAGGCGGGACCTAGAGCCTTATAAACCTCCTTTGCCTTCTCCAGAAAGACCTGTTCTCCGCTGAGGGCGTAGGCGGAGAGCAGCCCACCGAGGTAGTCCATGAAGGCCTCCCGCACGCGGACCACCTGATCGAGGTCGGCAAAGTGCAGCTTCGTGGCGATCCACTCCCGCCCTGCCGACCACTCCTCCTTCAGGTCCATCACCCACAGGGTGGACATCGCGTCGACGATGGTCAGCCCGGGGTAGGTGCCGGCGTTGGTGTTGGTAAACGGCTCCAGGTTGACCGGCTCAAACTCCGGCGCGCCCCAGACGTAGTTTCGGTAGGCGGAGAAGGCGCTCAGTGTCAGGTTCGAACAAAGGAGCGGCGACAGGCGAGCAGCTCGGCTGGTTTGTCGTCAAGGTCGGTGCAGAACTTCTGCTCTACCACTAGACTACTGCTGATTGGCTGTTTTGATGGGCTGATGATGAACTTCCAAAGCAAAACTCCCGAAAGGATGATGACCAGCAGGAGGAGGCAGGCGGCGACGCCGATGATCAGCAGCCGAAAACGGCCTGCTTTGGAGGTCACTCCTCGAGAGCCCCTGCCTCCACCGCCCACCGACTCATAGAGAACTGCATCGTAGTAGTTGTGGTCATCAAAACCTCCTCGATTCGCCTTCATGGTAGCGTCCTGCAGTTGCAGGTAGTCGGGTGAGGTAGTGTTTGGTGGTAGCGGTAGTAGAGGTAATCCACGCTTCAAATCGTCTGAGCCGCCAAAAAAGGACTCAGCATTTGATGTTGGTGTTTGCTGCGACGCTCTGCCACTGCTGTTGTTATTGCCGTTGTTGTACCTTGCTGCTGTTGCTGTTGTTGTTTCACCGTACGACGAGGAACGATAAGGAGGAGCTGAAGGTGGCGGTGGTGACTGCATCGTTTGCAGGTGTATGTACTGATCATCTGGCTGATAGTGGCCAGCAACAGCAGCAGCAACGGCAGCTGTTTGAGATGAAAACATATTTGTGTGTGTGTGTGTGGTGTTTTCACGATGAGCAAAAAATGTGCTGCAAAAGCCACCGAATGTGAATTATTAGGTGAAAAGGAAGATTTTATTTTCTGGTACAAACTAAAAAAACAGCAGCATTTGCTTTGATTTGAAGTTTGTGCGGTTTCATTTGTTGCGCTTGAATTGGTGAAATTATGTTGTTGTTGTTTGTTGTAGACGCACTAAAGAGTTGTGTGTTGGTAGCCAGATTATCACCGGCATCTTCGGATGTCCTTTGGCGTCATGTTTTTTTTGTTTAGTTTTATGCTATTTTTTAACGTCTTTTGCTAAAACAAAAACTGCAAAAATAAACTTGGAGTTTTTGTGAAATTTTTTAAAATTAAAAAAGTTGTTTTGCTGTTAATATGATCGGTAATTTAAAAGTTTTTTTTGTTTTACTACAACTACATTGTTATGATTTTATTTTTTTACTTTTCTCTAAATTCGTGTGTGTGCTTTGAAAAATTACTTTATTTTCATTTTTAAAACAACTAGACAAACTTATTTTCAATAAACCATTTGTAACTGAACATTAGAAACTGAAAGTACAGCAGCAGAAACTGAAAAAGCAAAGCAGAAAATTATTAGAAATGTGCACACCAGTTTATCCAAAAAAATATCTTCAAGTTTTTGCCTATATATATACAGGGTGAGTTTTAAGTGCTGTCACTACTTTTTCCGAGAACGATTTTTCTAAACAAATTTAAGTGTTTTCAAAAACAAAAAATACTGTCAGTAAGAGTTACTATTCTACTTGATTTGCACTTTTGAATCATTTAATTGTGACTTTTGGTTCCAAAGATATCATCAAAAGTTCGAAAAGTTCGAAAACCCGCTCTATGGGAAAACCATGCATTCCTATGGGGGCGGTCAAAATGCATGCAAGTCAATGGCGCAATGCAATTCCTATGGCGCATTGATAACACATTAACTATCACAACAACTTTTGTGTGCAAAACAAAATTAATCTTAAAAACTTAAAAACGAGGCGGGGGGCGTTGCACTTTGCTCAAGTGACGTCAGGGTGAGCCGCTGGCCCAGACATAAATGTAAGGTAGCGGTGCACGGCACAAGGCGGCGAGGTCTGGCTTCACTTGGGCGACCGCCAACGCCCGTCGCTTCGGGCTTTGCGAGCGGAGCGAGCAAGGTCCGAGGCGGCGGGCGTTGGCGGTCGCTCAAGTGAAGCCAGGGTGAGCCGCCGGACAAGTTATCTAAGTTTAGCAGTTCACGGTACAAAGCGGCGAGGTCTGACTTCACATGACTTACCAAGAACGTCCGCCGACGAGGGTCTCGCGAGCGGAGCGAGCGAGGCTCGAGGCGGCGGGCGTTTTTGGTAAGTCATGTGAAGTCAGGGTGAGCCGCTGTAAAATAGATAAAAATCAACAAGTCTGATTGATCACACAAATGTCGAAGCAGATAATCAACAAAACTTTATATAAAATAAAAATCTTCAGCAAGTTTAAAAATCAAAATTAAAAGTTGCAAGAACTTTAAAAAAATATGAGATTTTTGAAAAAACGGCGCTTCAAGCGCCGTTTTTTCAAATCTCATATTTTTTAAAGTTGAATTTTTTTAAAAAGAACTTTAAAAAAACAAACAAATTTTTAAATGTTTTACTTTTTTGCTTGCTAGCAGAGCAAGATGTAATGTGAAACATAACTTGTAAATGTTATTAATTTATATTTTTTGTTTGTTTGGCTAATCTACTCTACTCTAGTTTATATTTTCAAATTCAGTGAGATGTTCATCATCACTGGAAGGAGAATTTAAATTCTTGTTGACAAATGTTGCTAAAGTTTTTAGCCTTTTCTGTGAGTGTTAAAGTTTTTGACCAAACTGATGATGATTTAAAACTGTTGTTTAGCTGCTGAGGATTAAATCAAACGAGAACAGCAAGTAGGCAGCGTAAAAGCAGATAAACTGGGAAAAACAAAAAAATAAACATTTAAAACTCACTACAGTTAACAGATTGCTGTGCCTGGCAATGCATTGACTGGCCTACCTCAAAGAGGGCACTTTTGGTCACCTGGCCAATCGGACCAGCGGAGAAAGCAAACGGCTGCTCACTGTTGAGCACCTCAAAGTAGGTGGCAACTTGGATTATTTGCCGTTGCTTTGCGCTTTTATCACTACCACCACCACCAGCTGCTGCTGCTGCTGCTGCGCCGCCGCCGCTAAACACCCCTGGGAGCGGAAGAGCAGCATGGAAGGGCGGTGGTGGAGTTCACTGGTGAGCACCATCATCGGCCACATCGCCATAATAATGAAGACAAACTGCTTGATGCAGAGGACAATGAGCAGCGTCTGCTGCAGCGTGGACATTGACCAGGTCAGGGAGAGCATTGCCACTAGAAGGGGGGGGGGAAGGAGGGGAGGGGGCGGAACGGCGGTTTTTCCATTACTCCAGCACACAACTAAAACCACCTTGAACAACCTAGCTTACCGGCGTAGACATTCAGACCAAAGATGGTGAGCGTTACGGTGAGCAAAAGGTGAGAGATGATTTGCCGGTCCGCCTTTATTACCTCAACGATCAGCTGCAAGTGTTGGCGCAGGTAGCGTCGTAGAAAGGCGGCAAATTGTTTGTACTGTTTTTTAAGTTTTAAATTTGACTGCCTTTTTGCAACTTTGCTTCTGCTCTGCAAATCGGCCGTTTTGCATGTTAGTGAGCTGAGCAAAGAGGCCAGCCGACGATCTTGACGACGTTGCTGGACGATAAAGGCATAGAGGATTAGATTAATTGCCAGTATAAAGACAAAGGCAATGGTGGCGCCGTGCCAGAAGACGTAGAGCACCAGGGCCCGTTCAGTGGTGATCAGCCAAAAGTGAGTCCATGAATAGTTGGAGTAAATTTGCCAGGTAGGCACCACCATGCTTAGGTTGTAGTACACCGCCAGGCCGCCAATGAAGAGCACAAAACCGAGAAGGATAAAGTCGAAAACGGTAGCCAGTAGAGCCAGACGAATTCTGACGCTTCGGTCCAGACAGTGAAAAGCGGGCAGCTTTCTCAAGCCCAACTTGACCGCCCTCTCTCGAGCGCAACACTCCTTTTCGTTGCCAGCTTTTTGCAGCAGCAGAGCGGTAAACGCCCCAAAGCTAGTCAGCTGCTGATTGAGCGCCCAAAAGTGGCGTCGATTGAGAACCACCAAGTCGTAGGCCAGATGGTAGACTCCCAGGCGACGGGAGAAGGTGGCCAGGTAGTCGACGTGCAGCAGCAGCAGCGGGCCCGGCCAGAGGACCAGCGCCAGGTAGCGGTCAATAAAGCCAAGCCGACGGGCGTACAGCTCAAAAAGCGGATCATAGTCAAAGAAGCCCGACAGCAGAGTGTCCGAGTTGAGCGCCACTGCGCAGAGCAGAATGCGAACAATAAGCAACAGCGAGTAGCCGTAGTAAATGGTGATGCGCACCTGTTGGAGCCAGGGTCTGCCCTTAATTGACTTTTCATTTTCGCTTTTGACCATGTGAGTAATGTAACTGCTTGAAATGGAGAGAAACCACTTGAAGAAAAAATGACCACCAGGTTTGCTTTTCATTTTTTCCTGCTCATTTTGAGAGCCCAATGAAGAGATTTTGTATTTTGGTTGAACTTGCATTTTCAAAGTTAACAGTTTTTTAACGCTAATGTTTAATAAAATAAAATACTTAAAAAAATAAAGTTTTAAAGCGAAAGTAAGTCAAATTTTTTATTTTATTGGTTTTTGTATAATTTCTGTAAAGATTGTCATTTTTCTGCCATCTTTAAGGCGAGAATGAGTCGAATTTTCTACTTTATTGGCTCTCGTATAATTCCTATAAAGATTTTCAGTTTTCTATAAAATCTTATAACTCAATTTCTAGAGTACCTAAAATTCAGGTTAAAGTCTCAAATTAAAGTTAAAGAGCTGGTCTACAATCCTATTGGGATTTTTAATTTTATTTGCTTTTGTTTAGTTTTTATGAATATTTGAAGTTGGAAAAATCACAAAATAGCAGTTTTACCAACTTCAAACGTTCATAAAAACTAAACTAAAGCAAATAAAATTAAAAACCCCAATAAGACCCTGAACCAACTCTTTAACTTTAATTTGAGACTTCAACCTAAATTTTAGGTACTCTAGAAGTTGAGTTATAAAATTTTAAAGAAAACTGAGAATCTTTATAGGAATTATACAAGAGCCAAAAAATAGAATGTTTAACTCACTTTCACCTTAATAACTCAAATTTTAGAGTACCTGAAATTAAGATTAAAGTTTCAAATTAAAGTTAAAGAGTTGCTTAAATTGTGTGCAATAAATAAAAAAATATTTTGTAGTTTTGTTTCTCTAAACTGTAAAAATTAAAAAAATTTAATTTTTTAAAAATTTGTAGCAGCCAAGTTCTTAGAATTTTGTGGACACTTGATAAGCGGCTGTTTTGCCTTATTGTAACTCATTCTATATAGTGGTGTACTTAGCAACTCTTCGGTGATTAAATCTAAAACCTCACACAGTGTTTTCTTACTTGACACTCCGCTAAGTCACTACAAATTTTAACTTTTTAACTTAATGAATATTTGAAGTTAGAAAACTTTAAAATATTGTGTTTTGACAATCTCAAATGTTTTTAAAAACTAAGCTAAAAAATTAAAATTAAAAAATCATTATTATTTTGTAGACTAATTTTTTAACTTTAATTTGAAACTTTAGACTAAATTTTAAATATTTTAAAAGTTGAGTAATAAAAGTTGGTAAAAAATTAAAAATCTTAAAAAAATATACTAGAACCAATAAAATAAAAAAAATTTGATTCACTTTTGTTTTAAGGCAAGACTTTGTCAAACTTTTTAATTTTACATGTTTCTAATAGTTTTTATATAAAGCCTTTATTTTACATTAAATTTATACAAATTTCGGCTATTGCACCCAAAATTTTGGTTTTAGTTTTAAAATAATCTTAAAAAGTTAATTTTGAGTTGTATTAAGGATTTAAGCAAAATATTGTTTTGTTTTTGTTTTGTATTGAGTTGAAGTTAAAAATAACACTTTTTTCAACTTTAAAAAATCATAAAAAATTTTTAAATTAATATTTTGCTAAAATTCTCAATACAGATTAACTTTTTAAAATTATTTTAAAACCAAAATCATAATTTTAGAAGCAATAACTGAAATTTGTATGAATTTAATGTACAATAAGTGTTTTGCATGGAAACTATTAGAAACATGTAAAATTAAAAAAATCGAAGCACTCTTGCCTTAATTGTCAGCATTTAAAACTGGCAAACTTATTTAAATTAAACATATTTTTTAAAATTGGTTATATTTTTTGTTTTTTTAAATTTTTAAACTCATTAGTGCATTTCACTTATTTATGTTATTTTTAATAGTTAAAAAATACCGAACACATAAAAACATTAACCAAAACCAAGGTAACAAACTGAGTTGTTGTTATTTTATTTTTTATAAAGTACTAAATTGTGGTTGCTCAGAATAATAAACAGTTTTCACTACAAAAAAATTTTAAAATTTTTTTAAATAAAAACAGTAAACAAAATCATGACGCAAATTTATTTTTAAAATAAGAAATTGTTAATGACTTTGCACTTTTTTGTATTTTTAAAAATGCAAAATGATAATTACCGCTGCAAAATTAAAGCAATTAGTAAAATTTGTTTAATAATAATGTTAATAAATGTTAATATTAAAATACACTAAATAGGTAGTTAGATAGAAACATTTTATTTTAACAAAAATTTTAATTTATTTTCAAAACTAATTTAATATAAGAGTTTGTCAAATTTTTTTTGGCGTTATTGTATTTTTTATAAAAATTGTCAACTTTTATAAAATTTCATAACTCACCTTTTTAAGTACTTTTAATTTTGATTAAAATTTCAAATTAAAGTTAAAAAGTTGGTCCACAGTCAAATTAAAGTTTTTTATTATATTCTTTTTAGTTTTGTTTTTAGTTAGCTAAAAAGTTAACTATAGTTAACTAAAAAAATTTGACTTACTCTAAATATTTTAATATAAAATAAATTTTATAAAAATAAGAAAAAACATGCTAGTAAAATGAACTCCCCTAACAACTCTCCATTCAACTCCCTTTTTGGCCACCACATGTTCTGCTTCCGCCTGCAACCACTGGTCACCTACCTGTGCAAGATAAAGTTTCAGAACACGGAAAATCACCGCTCCACTTTTATTCCATACTGGCGCTGGCCAAAACGATTCTGGCTTGAAAAGGCCGTACAGCACGGCTTCAATGTGGCCATCTGCCTAGAGGGACTGTACGTCAGCAGCAGCAATCTGAACTTAGACCAGCTTCAGCTAAATGCAGACAACTCCTATCTGGCACACCACCCGCTGATCATCTTCACCATGGCCACCTTTCCTTTTTTCAGCTCCACGGTCCTCTGGTGCACTTGCCTGATGTCCGTTTTTGCCGCCTACGTCGATCTGACGCTGTACTTTCGTTTTGACGCCACTATTATGCGGGCGATGAACGAGTTGATAGTACTGAATGGACGGCATTTCCGGAGAATTAATGGTAAACTAGTACTGGCTGGCACTGCCGGCGTGGGCCAATTCATACCCGAGGTACTACAGTTCTGGTACCGAGCGGTGAAAGGAAAGATTTGGGCCAATCCTGCCGTCAAATTCGACAAGGTCTCTATGGGGGAGGGCTTTTCCGCCCTGTCGACACAACTGCGCACCCGGCTAGTGCTTTACTCGGCGGCCGCCGAGGTGGTGACCTTCATTGCAAATTGTATTCTATGTAGGTTAACTAATGATGACATTGATTTAAAGCCCATTTACCCCCATTTACTACCCAGGTGGTGACCTAATTTTTCATTATTTTTGCATTTTTTTTACCTTTTTCCCCTTTTTTTCAAATTTCTCTAGTCACTATCTTGGTGGTCATTTTCGCCGCTTTTCAAGTGCTACTTTTCAGTCCCAACAGTGGCCTTTCAGTTTTGCTTGCCCTGATGGCCGCCGCCGAGCTGGTGCCAGTGCTCTTCGCGACCGGCACCGCCATTCGCCAGTGCTTCTTCCTGATGCACCTCGTCTCGCTGGTGTCTTACCTCTCCGGCCAGTACTGCGCCGAGCTGATTGACCAGTTGCGTAGCCTGATGGACATCATCAAAAGCAGAAACAAACAAATAAAAGGAGAACAGCAGCAGCAGCAACAGGTGTACCGCACGCTGGATTTTCTGCACGCCGAGTACTGGACAATGCTGCGCCTGTCGCGCCACTGCGACCAGAAGGTGATCGGCGGCCTGATGTTCACCACCTTTGCCTGCAACATCACCCTCAATCTGGTGATGGTGGGCCACCTGATCTTCAAGGCACTGAGCCTCAGCGAACAGCTGGTCCTAGTGGCCATCACCCTGTTGCAGCTGGGTTTCACGCTGATCGGTTGCGCCAGCCTGATCGGCTGGTCGTCCGTTTTCCACCGCTCCGACCGCCTGATGTACAGCGCCCAGCAGATGCTGGTGATGCAAAAACCAGATGTTTTACGGCAAAACGTAGCAAATGAAAACGAGTGGAAAATACGGATGCAACAGATGCACCTGTTCAGCGCCAAACTGAAGCTGGCCGCTTTCTACGAGCAGGTCTGCTGCTCCAGCTCGGATCAGTTTCACTTCCGCATGGGACACCTGGGCAAGATCACCCCCCAGTCGCTGTATGAGTTTGCGCTCTTCTACACTGGCATGGCCATGTACGTCGCCAAGATGGTGCGCAAGGATCGAATGTAGACGTGGCACTGTTTGATTTTCTTACTGTTAGTTGTAGGCTTTTGTAGCACAGTTGTGTGTTTGTTGTGTAAAAACCGTTTCTCAATATCTTGAACGATGTAATTTACAGAAGCAAAAAAGTGCGTTAAGAGGGAGAAACATCATTTTTTTAGTGAAGTTAGATTTTGATGCTATCTATTTTGCACTTAAAACTTATTTAGATGCTCCTTTTGGGAAACCGTCATAGCAAACTCACACGGTGAACAGATTTTACTCAAAAAAAGTTTCCATTGCCGAATTTGGTATCGTTAGAAAGGTAAAATTAAGCTGAGTAAAATGGCATTTGTGGTTTATTTGTAACGGGTCCTGGGTTTCCGGTTCCGGTCAAAAGGAGTTTAACCGTACAAAAAATCATAAAATTTTTTTTGATTATTTTTTACTAAACTTAACTTAGTAAAATTAACTAGAAAGGTGCTTCTATTTAATAAAAATAAGATTGCTTAAATCTGATAACAATTACAGAAAAAGTAATTAAAACTGATTAAAAGTAAAATTATACAAATTTTAGCAGTTCTTTTAAAGTGCTGTAAAAAATGTGACCATTTGAGTTATACATCTAGTAAATAGTTTTTAAATACGGGAAGTTCATTTCTGACAATAAAAAAATTTTAACGGGACCGGAAGTAGAACTTCTTTTTTGGAACTTTTTACTTCCGGTTTGGATTTTGTTGTAAAAAATATATGTTAAAGCCCTATTAAAATGAATAACAATCCGCTTTTTATTTTTTTAAAATCGGACAAGTACAAGTGCTAAAACAATTAATCAAAAAAAGGAGTTTTATTGAGTTTTATTAAACTTTAAAAATTTTAAAAAATTGTTTTTGATAATATTTTTGTGCAAAAAACTTTAGTTTTATATGTTATTTAACACAAACTAGTTTATTGTTTGTATAATTGAGTTTTCCTATAACCAGAAAAAGGAGTTCTTTTTTAGGAGTTTAACTTCCGGCAACAAAGTTTAAGTTTAAAAGTTAAAATTATGTTTGTTAGTTAAATAACATATAAAACTAAAGTTTTTTGCACAAAAATATTATCAAAAACAATTTTTTTTAAAATTTTTAAAAAAATTCTGAGAAAGCCATTTTGTGCCGGCTATTTATTTGATCACTCCAGTCAAAACCCCATGTTTCTAGGCCCAGTAGTTTTTTAATAGAGCCAAAAATGCTTATCACTAAAAACAAATAATCCGCCATTTTAAATACTTCTGGTTATCTGATCAGCTCGAGTTTGGTATCATTAGAAAGATGCCATTTATCTCGTGTTACTGGTGAAAACCGTATTTTGATATTTCAAACGGCGTAATTTGTAGAGCAAAAAATGTCCGTGCAGAGGGAGAAATAGAGAGAGAAAAATCATTTTTTTAAGGAAGAAGGATAGTGCATGTAAACTTAAACTTCTACTTAAAATTAAAATTAATCAATAGTAAAATGTACTCTTCTTAACCGATAAATTAAAAAACTATTTTTTTATTTTAAAATAAAAACTGGTGCAAAAATGCTTACAAAAAACAAAACAGTACAAAACTGAAAACACTGCACTCACCAGAGCTCACTTTACATTTCACCTTTTGCTCACGTTCACTTCATGTCAAAGATCTCCGCCACCAGGTCGGTTACCTGGTTAATGTCCACCGATTTAACGTACGCCAGCACCTTGTCCCTCATCACTGCAAAGTCGCTGTTGAGTGAGGTGAGGGCGATGAAGCGCTCCTCCGCCAGCTGGGCACTTCCGGTGCGCACCTCGAGGTGCCGCCTAAGGAGGCGCGTGTACAGGCGGTACTGGTAGCGGACAAACTCCCGACTTCCGGCGCCCACAAAGTGGTCGCGCGATTTGAAGAGGGCAAGGGCGATGAGGAGGTTTCGCACCCGAAGGTCGCCCTCCATCTCCTCGTGAAGAGCTCTCACAAAACGACGCTGATGTCGCCGACCTCGATACTTCCGTTTTTGTTCTTATAAGTGGAGCCCTTTCCGCCTCCCCGGACGGTGGCCATTCTCTCCTGTCTCATGTAAACATAAAAAACGGAGTCTGCCAGTTCACTATTGACCAGCGGGAAGGCGTGTCGCTGTTCGTCGTAGTGGTAGGAAATGCGGATGACCATGATCTCGAAGTAGAAGGGCTTCAGTATGGTCAGCTGGTCGTCTTTTGGGAGCAGGCGAAAGGCGGCGATGCTCTTGCAGAAACGGACTATCTGCCGGGCGTACAGCGAGAGCATGTTGAGGACGTCGATGGAGCTGGTCCGACTTCCGGTCACCGGGAGGCGGTTCTCCTCGACGAAGGAGGCGGCGATGGCGGCGTCCACCTCCGCTATCAACGAAGCTTCGGTTGGGCTGAGTTCCAGGAGAGGGCAGAAAAGGTGAAGAGGAGGAGGAGGAGGAGGAGGAGGAGGAGAAAGTTGAGGAGTTTGCTGCGGGAGTTCATTTTGGAAATAGGAAGAGGAAGTTGAAGTTGAAGTTGAAGAGGACGTTGAGGTAGATGACGCAGGTGAATAGAAAACTAATGGACGATCATCTTCAGAGGAGGAGGAGGAGGGAAACTTTGCCAGCTGCTCGGAGATGAAACCGTCGAGGAGGATGCGACAGTTGGCGCGGTAGACCTTCCGTGGTCGAGCCTCGGTCAGGCGGTTCAGGCGCATTCCGACGGAAAGGCAGCGCTGCAGGCGACACCACTGACAGGCGGCCCGGGTTTGCCGGTCAATCGGACAGTTGCCCGCCTTGCGGCACTTGAGACGCTGTCAAAAAGTAAAAGTAGAAGAATTTTAGCAATTGAGATTTTAATTTATGCAAAAAATAGCATTTTTACCCAAAACTTGTCGGCGTGTCGCTTGAAGAACATGCGACAGGAGTGGCAGGTAAGGGCTCGGTGGTTGATTGCTGAAAGGTTAAGAAAAAAAGCCCAGTTAAAAGGACGTTTTACTTTTAAGTTAAAATCACGTACCGCAGGCGACATCTCCGCAGACCTGGCACTGGTTGCCTAGGATCTCCTCGGCTGATGCGGCAGCAGCCTCCATGATGATCAGCAACAGGTGGTGCTGCTGTTGATTATCAAAACTGAAGTTTTGCTCTTTTTGTTCAGTGTGGATGGGAAAATCTGTCTGCGTAGCCGGGAGCAAAAAATTAGCGCCTGAAAAAAATTGTGTTCACGGCTGCGTCAGCTGCTGCATCTCATTGAAACAGAGCATCAACAAATAAACAGAAGCAGTGAGCAGCAGTGAGTGGCAGTGACTGAGTCAGTGCAACTAGTTGGAAGGAGAAAGAGATAACAGTTCTTATCAGCTTGCTCTGTGCGGTATCACTAACGGGCAGACAGACAGGAAAAATAGTGCAAAACAGTGTTGATTGTCTGTGTGCGTCGTTTCCTCTGGCAACAAAGCTCCTATGTCTCATCACAGCTTTGTATCACAAGTCATTTTGCCTCTCTATTTTGTTTTCTACTCAAAAATATAAAAAAATTTCAGTTTATTTTAAATTAAAAATTTTTTTAAAAAAGTAAAGCAGTTATGTTTTAGTAATTGTTTTTCATCTTTTTATCTTCTTTCAATGATGATGATGATTGAGAGAGAGAGAGAGAGAGGAGAGAGAGAGAGAGAGAGAGAGAGAGAGAGAGAGAGCACTGACAATGAAAACAAAAATGTGAATGCCGCCTGAAAGGAAAAACAAAAGCAGACAGAGAAACCTGTTTATTTCAAGAGCAAAGCTGTTGTTGGATGCCTACAGACACAGACACACTATCACTTTCACTCTTTTTAGCAACAGCAAAGTCAAGACCAGCAGCAGCAGCCATCAAAGCCAATGCAATCTAAATATTACTTCTTCTACTACTGCTGCTGACTGAAGGTCATCACCACTGTCATTACCACCACCACCACCACCATTACCATCATCATCATCACCCGAGGCAGCCATTGATTTGCCTCTTCTAGAGAACAGAACAAAAAAATCTGCGTACTAAAGTAGTCCTCTGCAGAGGAGAGAGTGTGTTTCAGTTCAGTTCGGTAGTTCGAGGCGGCGGCAGCAGCAGCAGCAGCGACAGTTTATTCTCTCTAGAGAGAGCGAGTTTATCATTTTTTTTGCGTTTGAACTTTACTTCACTTTCACTCTCTCTCTCTCTCCTTTCTCTTTCCCTCTCTTTCCAGCTTTTTCCAAAGAGGAAGGAAGAAAACGGGGGTAGAACGACAAACACAGTTCACTGTCAGCAACAACAAAAAGTTGGCGATAAGACTGGAAAAATCGCTGAAGGGACAGAGGGACAGGACGACGCTGAGGGTATAAAATCGGCGGCAGCAGCAGCAGCAGCAGCAGCAGCCAGTGCAAACAAACAGTGTCATCGTGCACGATTTTACCAGTGTTCTCTCTTGTGTTCACAACGACGACGACGACAACAACAGCAGCCACTTCACCACCACCCACCACCACCACCCCACTGATCACCTCTTTAACTTTTCACCTCTTCTCTTCAACTGATCATCTCTTCAACTCCTCTTCACCCCCTCAACTCACCACCACCACCACCACCACAATGGTCTCCAGCAGCCTCCCTCTCCGGCGAACCTCGCCTCGCCTGCACTCCATCGCCGCCTTCTTCTACCACCTCCTCCTCGGCCTGGTGGACTTCTTCATCCCTGAACGGCTCAAGTGGGCGGACATCAGCGGTCAGAGGGTGCTGATAACGGGGGGCGGCAGCGGCATCGGCCAGCTGATGGCCCTTCGCTTCCTCAGGCTGGGCTGCCGGGTGGTGCTGTGGGACGTCAACGAGGCGGGCCTCGCGGAAACGGTGGCCAAGGCCGAGGCGGAAGGCCTGGTGGTCCTCGCCGATGACCACCAGAACCTGAAGACGACCACCATCGACCTGACGAACCGCGAGGCGATCTACGAGCGCGCCCAGGAGCTCCAGGCCGATCCCGTCTTCGGCCCGGTGGACATTCTGGTAAACAACGCCGGCGTGGTCAGCGGCACGCAGCTGCTCGACACCCCGGACGCCAAGATTCAGCTCACCTTTGACGTGAACGCCCTCGCGCACTTCTTCACCATCAAGGCCTTCCTCCCCTCGATGGTCGAGCGCCGCAGCGGGCACATCGTCACCATCGCCTCGGTGGCCGGCCATCTGGCCAGCGCCCAACTGGCCGACTACTGCGCCTCGAAGTTCGCCAACGTCGGCCTTGACCTGGCGCTTCGCGTGGAACTGGCCCAGGCGGGCCTGACCGGCCTCGTCCACACCAGCATCGTCAAGCCCTTCTTCATCGCCACCGGCATGTTCGACGGCAGCAAATCGGACCTGGTGCCCTTCCTGGAGCCGGGCTACGTGGCGGACCGGATTGTCAGTGGCGTGAGGGCCCGCACGCCGGACATCATCATTCCCTACTACCTGGTGGTGCTCTTTCAGCTGGTGCAGTTTCTCCCGCAGAACTCCGCCCTGGCCATTGTCGACTTTCTCGGGGGCTTTGAGGCGATGTCCCACTTTACCGGCCGCCAGCAGAAGAAGTCGGCTAGGGTGAATGGAAGAAATGGAAAGGAGCTAAACAACAACAACAAGGTCGAAACGGAGACTCAGGATGGAAAGAAGGTCAACTGAAGAAGAACTTTCTTGAAGAGGTGACCATTGCACAGATCTTTAAGCTCTCCTTTTCTCTGTGTTTTTCTTAATCAACTACCACCACCTCCACCACCGCCCCTTTGTCCACTCTTGTAAGATAATATTATTACTACTCCCACTTACTTATACTTATACTTTATTATTGCACTTCTACTTTATTACTACTTTTCATTTCTGCCTATCATCACACTTTTTCTTCAAACTACAAATATATTGTCCTTACCTGACTGGTCAATCACTTCAGACTTATTTTTTTTATCTGACAGCACAAGAGAGCATGCGTTTTGGGTACTCTGAAATGTTGTACGACTACGGTACGACTTGTACGACAGTCTGCCATGGTGTGTTGCGTCTGTCTGTTATCATCACATGCTGTTGCTGCTGCTGTTGATGCACGCCAAGGACAGCAAAGATGTCTGTCTGTCTGTGTGTGTGTGTGTGCGTGTGTGCAAAAAAACTTGCCTAATATTGTCTCTGTGAGTGTGAGTGCTCTTTAGATGATTAAAATGTAAGTTTTTATGTGCAAGTAACTAAATTGTGTGTGAGTGATTTTAGTTTTTGGTATTAGTATTTTGCGTAATACTGAAAGAAAAAAAACAGTAGCAGAAACAGCTGCAAAATGAACGCAGTAAAGCGGTGTCGTGTCTGCGGTGATCAGGTTTGTCAACTTTTGCTTGTGAAGTTTAATTTTTTAAAACTTTTTGTTGTTGTTGTTGTTGTTGTTGTCACCTCCAATTTAGGCAACAGGTAAATTTGGTTTTTACAGTTTAAACCTTTTTAATTTCTAATGTGCTGTCATCCACTTAGGCTTCAACTACCGAGGACTTTCTTGTGAGTCATGTAAGGTAAAGTGACACATTAAACATGTTTTTTCCAACTGATGCCCATAATATATTTTTACTGAATTTTCAGGTTTTCTTTCACCGGCACGCAAATAAAGAACACGTAAGCAGCATGTTGCTAAATTGAAAGCATTTTCTAAACAATGGTATTTAATTTTCACCCTTTTTCACTCTGCCACAGAAGTTCAAATGCCGCTCAAACAACGGCAGCTGCCTCATCACCATTAAAACTCGGCAAAAATGTCAAAAATGCCGTCTGGAAGCCTGCTACCGCAATGGAATGGTCAAGCGGGAGTACGGAAAAAAAGTACTCAAATCAGAAGAACATGATGATGATGACACAACAAATCAAAAACTCCACCTGAACAGCGCTGAATCCGCCCTGGAGGAGGGCATCCTCAAGAGCATCACCCTCTACGATGTGGACTACTCAAGAAGAAGAAGAAGAAGAAGAAGATCAAGGACTACCTCCACCTTCACCCTTATCATTGAAAAGACAAAGTTCTAAATGCTCCAAAAACGCCGCCCCCACCGAACTGACCGCCTTTGAGCTGGAGCAAATTGCATTTGTGGGCCAAGCCATGTCCGCTTTTGTTGATGAATCGACCTGCCCGAACGTCCTCGTGGCCACCAGTCTGGCGCAGTGCTTCCAAATGCCGGAAGTGTACATCCGCTGGGCGATCAAGTTCTGCAAGCGCTTTCCCGCCTTCTCCGAGCTCAGTGCGGCGAATCAGTTTAGCATCTTCAAGAACTTTGCCTACGATATACTGACACTCCGAATGGTGTTCTGTTTTGATCTGGAGCGGAATGGAGCGCTGATGTTCACAGTAAAAAATTATTTTTTTTGTTTTAATTTTACAAATGTTTAAAATTCTAACAAGTTTCACTGCTTTTTTCCTCCCGCAGACTGACGCCGCCGACGAGGTGCTCTTCGTCAACTTTGATCTCGCCTCTGAGATGAAGAATACCGACCTCTGCAAGCAACAGATAGACTACTGTCTGAAGCTGTACGATGGGCTGGAGAAAGACCGGACAATTCATGATTTGGTAAATCTTTGAATGATTATAAAGCTAAAAAATTTATTTAAAAAGTTTCGTTTTTCAGCTCTCCGCTCAACAGCTTTTTGCCAACCGATCCAAAGCTCCGCTAGCCCGTGCCCGAGTACTTTCATTACCAGCACTGTTTCTACAGTCGCCTGCTGAGGAGGTACCTGGAAAGTAAACATGGTCTAGTCCTGGGCCGGAAAAAGTACTCAAAGTTAGCTGAGCTGACCGCCGAGCTTGATGCGTTGAAGGAAAGTGAGGTGCAGATGTACAAGACGGAGCTGGATCTCACCACGCTGCCGGCCGTTTTCCTCGAGCTGTACAACCTTTGTACATGAGGGTGAGAATAATTAAGAGTGATTTTAAATGTCATCTTTTTTTTCAAAGCTTTTTTTGCACTCAAAAAGAGATGCCGCTCTCTGATGATGATGATGATGGGCAAATCAGTGTTGCCAACGATCTGCAATCTAATCACTACCCAAAAGTGAAGTTGTCACATTTTGCGCTCAAAAGCGGTGGTGGTGATAATAAAAAATGATTTTCGTTGCACTAAAACTGGTGACTTTTAGAGGAGAGAGAAAGAGGGAGAAAAAATCTTTTATGTGACACACAAAATAGACGTAAACGTTGTTTAGCAGTTTTCAGTTGTTCGCTGCATCAGTTTTTGTTTGTTTGTTTGTTTACATTCTTTTTCAGTATTAAAAATGGAAACCACCGCCGTTTTCAACAATGACAGTAGTGCTGGCGGTTCTCTGAACGACGCCAAACTGTGCAAAGTGTGCGGCGATTCTGCAACAGGTACTGTTTTTATTTTTATTTAGTAAACTTTCAAAAACATTTCAACTAACTAAAACTTTCCCCTTTTCCCCTTTAGGTTACAACTACCTGCAGCTGACCTGTGAATCGTGCAAGGTCTTCTTTCACCGGTACTCCCTCAAGTCGGACAATCGGTTTTTCTGCAAAAGTGAGAACAACTGTCCGGTGACCGTTTCCAGTCGAATCAAGTGCAAGTCATGCCGACTTCAGCGGTGCTACGACGTGGGCATGGTCCGCAGTGTGGTGAGAAGTAACGTCTGCAGCAGCGGAAATGGCAATAACCTCAAAACTACCCACACATTAACTTCAGCTTTGGCAAAAATGACCAACTCAACAACTTTTTTCTACTGAATCTCCCGACCTTCTCGAGCAGCTTTTCACCACTGTCCCCACCTTTCTCATCTCCCCCTGCTCGGGCCTCTCCTCAATGAGCACTTCAACGCCGAGCTTCCGCCTGAGCGACTACGAGTTCACCAAGGTCAAGGAGATACTCGATGCTCAGGCGGTGATCGTCGACGAGCGGAAGCTGCCCGTGGTGGCCCACTCCACCGACTACTACGACAGCTTCATCTCGGGGGAGGTGTACACGCGCATGTACATTCGCTTCTGCAAGCGGATGGACCTTTTTAGAACTCTACCCAACGACTTGCAGATGGCCATTCTGAAGCCCTTCTGCTTCGACATCTGCCTCCTGCGGATGGCCTTCAACATCAACATGGACACCGGGGAGTGGCCCAGTCTGATGGTAACAACAATAAGGCAGCGAAAACTGTGAACCTTTTTTAGATGATAATTTTTTTTCATTTTTGTTTTTCCCCCTTCCCTTTTCCCCTCAGGACAACGACCGGAACACCGTCTTCCTGGCGCCCTTCAACTACGAGTCAATGGCCCGCGTAGTGCCCCACCATCACGACAAGTTTATGGAGAATCACCACTTTGTACGACGCCTTCAGGAGGAGATGGAAAGCGATCCCATCATCCGAGACTTGGTATGCCCAATCTCAAATCTCAATTACTTTAATACCTTAATACTTTAATACTCTATTTAATTAAATCTTTTTAAAGCTCATTGCGGTGGTGATGTTCCGCAACTACCCCAGCATTTCCTGCTCCGAGTTCATTCAGTACAACTACTTCTTCTACCGACGACTGCTGGAGAAGTACCTCGAGATGAAGTACTGCAGTCGCCTGCAGGCGGCCACCAAGCTCGAGTCGCTGGTGTCGCTGACCACCAACTTTGATCGAATTAAAACCAATGAGCGGCTCATCCTCAAGCAGATGGACCTGGCAAAGGTCTCCGAGGTGTACTGTGAAATTTTTGAGCTGAAATAAAGGAAAAAAATGTAGTTCTAATTTGTTTTATTTCTTGTTGATGGCCAGCTAGGCGCGAATAATAAAACCTGTGAAAAAGTTCGGTTCATTGTTAGTTTTGCCAATGAGGCGACATTTTTCTTTCTAAAGCTGCTGTGCTTTCTTATCTAATCTTGCCACTAACAACATTTTTGATACGAGCACTTTTGTTTTTTGTATTATCACTTTGCATTTGATTTGGTGATCGTGCACCAACGTTTTTGTAACGCAAAAACCTCAAAAAGTTTTTTTGTTTACTCACAACAGTCTCCTATGTTTGTGTTTTGATCATCGGTGCTAAAACATTTGTTTTGTTTGTTTAGAATCAAGTGCTTTGTCATTATTATGTACAGTAGTGTGCCAAGAAGAAAAGTGTGCAGAGTTTGCGGCGGTGATGCAGGAGGTTTGTCCTTTCTTAAAAGCATTTAAACTTTATTCTTATCACATTTGAAAATGCTAGGTTTCAACTACCAACAGCTCACCTGCGAAAGTTGCAAAGTATTCTTCCACCGGTATGGCTTTCACCTGAACCGTTTCCAGTGCAAAGCAACAAATCAGTGTCTAATTGAAGCGGGCATCAGCGTCAAGTGCAAGGCATGTCGCCTGAAGAAGTGCCTAGCCGTCGGCATGATCCGCACTGTGAAGCAGAACAAACAAGCCAGAAATAGCAGCAGCAGCAACAGCAGCAGCAGCAGCAATTTTCAAATAGTTTCCCAAACAAGCTATGAAAATCAGGCTCTAGTTCCGCTGCCAACAACGACTTCTCAAATGGAGGATGCCGAATCTCAGCACTTTTTTGACCAGTTTTTTACTGCAATTC
Organism: Tyrophagus putrescentiae; assembly: GCA_024499935.1. NCBI lineage: Eukaryota > Metazoa > Arthropoda > Arachnida > Sarcoptiformes > Acaridae > Tyrophagus > Tyrophagus putrescentiae. Next base: position 3,640,639 of record JAMZRA010000006.1, on the reverse strand, counting down.
CCCACTTTCTCGTCTCTCCTTTTAATGGGCTCTCCTCAATGGGCACGTCTAGTACTGCCAAAAACCGGTGCTTTGAGCCTCTCTCTCTCTGACTTTGAGTCGACTAAAATCGCCGAAATCGCTCAAGCCCTCTCCGTGGTGGCCGATGATGAGCGGTCACTTCCGGTGGTCGCCCGAACCGACGACTGCTACGCCCACTTTCTCTCCTCGGAAATCTACACGCGAATGTTCATCAAGTTCTGCAAGCGAATGAGTCAGTTTAGTCTTCTGAGTAATGATAGTCAAATGAAGATCATCAAACAATTTCTATTTGACATCTCGACGATTCGTTTCGCCTTTGCGGTGGACTTTAGCAGCAGTGATGGCGGCTCCTGGAACAGCGTCATCAGCGAGGATGCCACCCAAACGTTGGCGGTCCCTTTCAACTTGAAAACCCTTTCTACAGTCATCAAGCGGCATCAAGATAAATTTATAGAAAATTTTGAGTTTTTTAAGCACTTTCAAGCGGAGATGGAGGGCGACCCGGTAATTAGAGACCTGTTGACGGCGCTGGCCATGTTCCGGAATCACAGTGTGGTCATCTCCAGTTTTGAGTTTATCAAGTAATAATGATTTTTGTTTTTTATTTTTTGAACTTTTTTATCTTTGACTTTTTTTTCAGATACAATTTCATCTTTTACTTTCGACTGCTGCAAAAGTACCTGGAGAAAAAGTATGCAAACAGGGCAAGGGCGGAAAAGAAGTTAACCTCGCTGATGCGGCTGATGAACACCTTTGATCACATTAAGAGCAATGAGAGGATTCTTTTCTACGAAATGGATCTGACCAGGGTGCCGACAGTTTACTATGAAATCTATGATTTGTAACGTGTTGTTACTAGCTAAAACTACGATTTCATGCGTTTTTATTATTAGCAACTCAAACATGTTTTAATCATATAGTAGTGAAAAAGTTTGGTTCATTGTTAATTGTAATGATGAGGCGACCTTTCCTTCTAAAGCTGTCCTTCCTTATCTAATCTTCTAGACAGCAAATTTTTGATAAGTGCATTTTAATTTAGTAGCATTATTGCTTTTTATTTGATTTGATGAGCGTGTCTTAAAACGGTGGTCTTGTGACATACACACACACATAAGCCTCTTTTTTGTATCAAGTGTTTTGTATTTACTCAATCGTACAGTCTTCTGTGTTTGTTTGCCTGCTGATCATAAGTGCTAAAAACATTTTTTGTTGTTGTAATTTTAAATAAACCATGAATACAGTGACAGACACTGTTGCCAGTTCAGCTCCAGCGCGAAGAAAAGTGTGCAAAGTTTGTGGTGGTAATGCAACAGGTAACAAGGCACACAGTTAAAAAAATTGCATTTTTAATCATAATTTAAAATCTCAAATCCCAATCTAGGCTTCAACTACCAGCAACTTACCTGTGAAAGTTGTAAAGTATTCTTCCACCGGTATGGCTTTCACCTGAACCGCTTCAAATGCAAAGCAACAAATCAGTGTCCAATTGAGGCGGGAATTAGAATCAAGTGCAAGGCATGTCGCCTGAAAAAGTGCCTATCTGTCGGCATGGTCCGCACGGTGGAGCAGAACAAACAATCTAATTCCACAACAAACAACAACACACAACACTTCTCAAATAGTCTCAAAAGCAAGTTGTGAAAATCAAGCACTAGTTCCAATGAAAATAAAATTGGAAAGCGAATCTCAGCAGCACTTTCTTGAGGAGCTCTTCACCACCGTTCCACGCTTCCTTGTTTCTCCTTATAGTGGGCTTTCTTCAATGGGTTCAAGCAGAAACACTACCAAAACAAACAACTTCAGCCCTCTCTCCGACTTTGAGTCGACTAAAATTGCCGAAATTATTCACGCCCTTGATGTTGTGGCCGATGAGCGGGCACTTCCGGTGGTCGCCCGCTCCGACGACTACTACGCCAGCTTCCAGTCGGCGGAGATCTACGTGCGAATGTTCATCAAGTTTTGCAAGCAGATGAACAGCTTCAGGCTGCTAAACGCGACCGACCAGCTGACTGTTCTCAAGCCGTTTCTCTTTGACATACTGATGATTCGCTTTGCCTTCATTGTTGATCTCAGCAACGATGATGGCGGCTGCTGGAACACCGTCAACAACGAGGGAGCGACCTCGACGCTGGCAGTGCCCTTCAATCTGAAGGCCATCTCAAAGATCATCAAGCGGCAGCACGATAAGTTCATTGAGAACTTTGAGTTCACCAAGGTGCTCCAAGGTGAACTGGAGGACGACCCAATGATCAGGGATCTGCTGACGGCGCTGGTCATGTTCAGGAACCACAGCGCCATCTCCTGTTCGGAGTTTATCAAGTAATTAAACTTTGGTTTTGCTGTTTATTTTTTCTTAACACCCTTCTTATTCTATCCTGCAGATACAACTTTACCTTCTATTCTCGACTGCTGCAAAAGTACCTGGAGCAGAAGTACGCAAGCAGGGCGAAAGCGGAACAAAAGTTGGCCACGCTGGTGCAACTGATGATGACCTTTGATCACATCAAGAACAATGAACGGCTGCTCTTCTACGAGATGGACCTAAGTCAGGTTCCCACAGTCTACTATGAAATTTATGATTTGTAAAATCCTGCTGTTGTTGTTGTACAATATATTTATTTTCATTTCACACTGTCGTACAAAAATCGTACAACTGTACGGGCAGTGCACTGAGTGACTGAGTCCTTGTTTGCTGTTGATTGGCTGCCAATGTCAATCAGCAAAACTGTGTTGTGTGACTATTACAGTGCATCTGTGTGTTAGCTAACAGATAGTAAGTGGCAATCAGCGACAAGTGTCTTCTTTTTTTTCTTTTTCTTCTTTTCATGCGTCGACAATTGGTGATAACGTTGCTCAAAGAACGATTTGCCGACGATTACGATGCTTGTCTTTCTTGTGATTTTGTGGCTGGTGTTGATGTTGAGCCGCCTCTGTCATCAACAGAGCTGCAAAGCAGCCGTAATTTGTACCTACCATTTTTTTTGTAAATAAACCTAAACCTAAAACATTTCAGTTGAAAAAATGAACGCCGTAAAGAGGTGCAAAATTTGCGGCGATGTTGCCACAGGTAATTCTTGACATTGGTTGACATTTGTCACAATGTTTATTAAAACTAAAAGAATCTTTTAATAACAGGTTTCAATTATCAAATTCTGACCTGTGAAAGCTGTAAGGTGAGAAAACAAAAATTAAAAAGTCACCAATTAATCACAATGTTTACTTTTTGCAGGTTTTCTTTCACCGAAATGCTCACTTATCCAAGGTAATCACTTTTCAATGTTTTTGTTGGTCATTTTCACAAATCAACTTTTTTTTATTTTTAAACACAGAAACTAACATGCAAAGAAAACAAATCAGCCAACAATGCCCACTGTACAATAGATCTGAAAAGCCGCAAAAAATGCCGACACTGTAGACTGGTCAAATGCCTGGCGCTGGGAATGATTCGCGATTCAAGTGAAAACACCAATGCATCTCAATCATTAGAAATTATAAAGAAACAGACTGCAGCTCAAAATTTTCATCAAAGTTCACTTCAAGTTGATCAGCTTCTGGAGGAGCTCTTCTGCAAACGGCCCACTTTTTTGCTGTCTCCTTTTACTGAAGTTACAGCTTTTACCTGTGGTCATCGAGCTGCCAACCTGAATGACTTTGAACGCTTTAAAATGGCCGAAGTAGAGAGTGCTTTTGCTCTGGTCGGCGGCGATGAAAACCGCCTTCCAATGACTTCTCCTTCAGTTATCGATGTCTACGACAGCTTTTGGTTTCTTCATGTGGCGGTGAAGGTGGCCATCAGATTTTGCCGACAGTTGGAAGCTTTTAATCGACTAAAAGAAGTCGATCAACTTTCCCTGCTAAAAAGTTTCTTGTTTTCCATTCTGATGATTCGTTTTGCTTGGAGTTTTGATTTTGAAAAGGATGGCTGGCCGGTGTTGAAGGTACTTTGTTTTGTTATTGATTTTTATGATTTGCCAACTTTTACAGTTCTTTTTGTTTTTAGGACGAGTCTGCCACTGAGACCGTTTTTGTGCCCTTTAGTGTATTTGACTCCTGCACTACTGAAGAGTACGCTGTGAAGATGGATCAGTTTACGAGGAGTTTAAAAGAGGAGCTGGGCGATGATTTACTGCTTAGGAACTTGGTGAGCATAGCGAGTAAAAGTTTGAAGTAATGTTAACATTTTTTTAATTTTGTTTTAGTTTATTGTATTTACGCTGTTCAGCATTCAGCAGCTGAAAACTGTTTCAAATCCGGAAATTATTCGGTTTGTTCACTTAAAGTTTTTTGTTTACTTTTTTATTAGAAAAAAACTTTTTCTCTTTAGTTATCAACACACCTTTTACTCTCGTCTACTTTTGCGCTATCTGGAGCAAAAGACGAAAAGCATTCAACTGGCAAGGAACAAATTTCTATCATTTGTAGGCCTTTTTGAGCAGTTTTCCTCCATCCGTCAGCTGGAGCGTGGCATGATCGCCCAGTATGACGCACTGCGTCTCCCACAGGTCATCATTGAGGTGTACGATTTGCAGCAGCAGCAGCAGTAAACAACAACAAAAATAATAGCATAGAAAACATTTCATAACATCACTCAAAACTAATATTACCAATAATACTACATTGCAAAGCTGTGTTTGTCAATTCATACTAAAATTTTAGTAATTGATCAAATGATCCAAATACTGAATGGCAACCGATGAACTGAACCAAAACCAAAAACAAAATAAATAATAAAACTTAATTCAAATAAAATGAAAAAATTAACTGGTTTTATTTTTACTTTTGCAAAAGCAATAATAAAAAAAAACTTTACCCAAACCAACTAAAACAGATTAAAAATGATCGAAAAGACTCGCATTTTAATAGTGGCAGCACTTTTGTTGAAAATAATCTTTCTCCTACTAAAGCCCACCTGGGCCATCATCGGCGGCTCTGCGGTCACCGACTTCTCCGCCTACAGCTGGATGGGCTACGTCGACGTCTACGACCCGGTCACCCTGAAGCACCGCAGCAGCTGCGGCGGCACCGTCATCGACCCGCAGTACATTCTCACCTCCGCCCACTGCTTCTTCAACGCCGGCCACAGCCAGCCGGCCAACTTCAGCATCATCTCGCTCGGAACGGGCAAGAGCAAGTTCGACTACCCCAAGGAGCGAGTGGAGGTGCAGGGCTTTCCGGTACGAGAAAGAGCCTCGATTTTTTATCCTCTTTTTTTCTAGAAATAAACTTTTCCCATTTTTTTTCTTCAAACTCAGCGATTCTACAACACCCTGTACGGCGGCTACAGCCGCCGCCGCTACCACCACGACGTGGCCATCATCAAGCTGGACGCGCCGATTGACTTTGTCAAGTACCCGCAGATCGGCAAGCTGGAGGTGGCCGTCGAGAGTGAGCAGCCCCTCCCCTACACCTGCTACGTCGTCGGCTGGGGCAAGTCGGAGTCGGCAATATCACCGCCGAGCTGAGGGTGGCCCGCTATCCGATCCTGCCCGACGACACCTGCCAGACGGTGTCACGGTACTTCAACCGCACCGTCTCCTACTGTGCCGGCCCCAAGGAGAGCGACAAGCCGCCGGGCAGTCCCAACATCTGCAAAGGTACAGGAACAAAAATTTAGCAAAAAAAAATTAAAACATTGATTAACCTGATTACACCAACTTGATTATTAATTTCCTCAGGAGATTCGGGAGGCCCTCTGGTCTGCCAGGTGAAAGGAACAGAGGCGACGCAGAAGCAGTTTGGCATCATCAGCTTCAAGAAGGGCGTCTGCGATAAGCACAAATGGCGCCCGGCCTTTCTGTCTCGCCTTCCCTACTACGCCACCTGGATTCTCAACAATCAGTTCTAGGGGTTTTGTGGTCAATGTTTGGGTGAGGATGATAAAGGTTGATATTTATTGCCATAAAATTGAATAAAAAATCATTGTCAGTGTGTTGTGTGGTGTGTGTGAAAATTAGTCGATTGGCAGTTTTTTGTCAAGTCTAGAGTTCAACTTTAGTTTTGCAGGAAGGCTGGTTTTCAAAAACCATTTTTGCTACTGCTGCTGCAAAAAATGTCAATGAAGCAACGAAAAAGTCAGCTGATGACTACAAATAAAAAACAAAATTTTAGTGCATTTTTTAAAGTGCCTTTGCTTGAAGCAGCACGTCATGAGGTTTTTTTCAAAAAGTGGTCGCTGCCAGATTTAATAACTTACATATTGTGTTTGTCAGTGCAATTATGATCAGCTAAGGCAACACTGTTGCAATAAAGTTTCAAAGTTGCAATTTGGCTAAATGGCGGCAATGACGATAAATTTCTCTATGGGTTTTTGCAAATGGGTCCACATTGTCTAAATGGCATTTTATTACCACTTGACGGTATTCAATTGCCAGCCACCAAACTTGCCTCTCCTAGAGAGATAGCATCAGCAACAGCAGCAGCAAGCTTAATAATGTGCTCATTATGCATAATAAAAATTTGGCACTTACATCTTTTTGTTTGTTATTAAAACTCAATGTGTATCGTCGATTGATCTTCGGTCATTGAGACATTCCACAGATTGAATGTACCCAATTATTTCATAATTTCCTGTCCGTTTTATCATATGACACGTTGAATATGAGTGTTTTGTTTTGTTTTGTTTCCTAATTAAAAACATAAAACGTCACAAAATCAAATTAGAAAAAAACTCTTTTTTGCAAAAGGTCATCTTTAGTTCAAGTTGCAAATTAAGGTGAGAGTGAGTCGAATTTTCTCATTTATTGGCTTTCGTATTATTCCTATATAAATTGTCATTTTTTTGTTAAATTCTTGATCTCAGCTTGAGTAGAAGCTAAAATTGCAGTTTTTGCTTTAAAATAAAGTTAAAGAGCTAGGTAAGGACCGTATGTGGGCTTTAAGGAAAATTCGGTGTACTTTTATTTTTACAAACGATTGAAGTTGCCAAAACATAAAATTTTGCATTTTTCTAAGTTCATTTGTTTGTAAAAATAAAAGTATACCGAATTTTCCTTAAAGCCCACATACGGTCCTTGCCTAGCTCTTTAACTTTATTTTAAAGCAAAAACTGCAATTTTAGCTGCTCTACAAGCTGAGATCAAGAATTAAACAAAAAAATGACAATTTCTATAGGAATAATACGAGAGCCAATAAATGAGAAAATTCGACTCACTCTCACCTTAAACTAGTTTAAATAAGTTTTAAATGCAAATGAACTTTTAAGTAGAATCAAAATGTAGTAGTTTTAAGTTTATCTTGATAACTTTTAAATTACTTTGATGCACTAGAAAAGAACTGTAAAATGGTTAAAAATCTCGTCATGAGTGCAAAACAACATTTCTTAAGAAATGTTTAAATGTTTTGCGATTTCAAAATTTTGTTCACTTAAACGCTAATTTATATTATCTTAATTAGCACGGTAGAGATTTAAGATTAGAACATGTATATTTCCTAAACCTTGAAACTTTTCATTTAAAAACATCGCCTCAGTTCTGAGAATCCATTTTGTCAAATTTAATTTTTTTAAAAAACTAAAATGCTAGATTTGATATCTGAAGCGTTAATCCTGGCAATTTTTTGCTTTTTCTTGTATGTAGTAAAAACTTTTAAACAAAAATTTATTTTTTATTTTTTATTTGCAGCTACATCGACCGCCGCTGGTACAGCTACTGGTCTTCAAGGGGCGTTCCCGGTCCTCGGCCGCTGCCGCTGATTGGCAACATGCACAGCATCGCCTTGACCACTTTCAATCAACGAGAACTGGAGTGGACGGCCAAATACGGAAAGTGCTACGGAAAGTTTGTCGGCACCAAGTCCTGGCTGACCATCACCGACCACCGGCTGATACGCCAGGTGCTGGCCACCGACTTCCCCCATTTCCTCGACCGGATGAATTTAAAAACTTTGAGCCCCTTTTGGAACAACAACCTTCTAGCGGTAAATGGGCAGCACTGGAGGCGCATTCGCAGCCTGACCACGCCCGCCTTCACCGCCAGTAAACTGCGGGGAATGCACCCGATGATGGGCCGGTCGGCGGAGAAGCTGGTCAGCCACCTGAACTCCACTTTGGTTTCATCTTCTTCGACAGTGCAGATCAAGGCCATCATCGCCTGCTTCGCCATCGACGTCATCGCAAAGACCTCCTTTTCCGCCGAGACTGATGCTACTAGCGACGGTGAGCCAGACGGTGGTGAAAAGACCGCCCACGGAAACGCCGTCGTCGAGAACTGCCGCCAGCTGTTCGTCATTCCGCCTCTTCGCCTAGCAGCCATCATGGTCCTGCCCAAGTGCCTCCTCCGTCTGCTTTCAATTGACTGTTTTCTCCCCACAAAACCGTTCAACTTTCTCATCGACCTCACAAGGCACATTATCCGCGAGCGAAAGGCCTCCGCGGCGGCAGCCTCTCTGTCGGCCCTCTTCACTGAAAGCATCCGCAAGAAGCGCATCAACTTTGTCCGTCTTCTGGTGCACTCCAGGGTGGACGAGGCGGAGCTGGAGAGGAGCACCTTTGAGCACCTCGAGGCGGCAGGACAGGAGCAGGAGGAGGAAGGGGAAAAAAGTGATAAAATTGAAGTTGATGCTGAAGAGGCTGAAAATGAGGAGGAGGAGGAGGAGGAGGAGGAAGAGGAAGAAAAGCAGTCCAAAGTTGACCAGTTTAAAACTTCGCTTAAAAAGGCCAAATCAAAGTCCGGCTGACCGGGCTGACCGAGACGGAGATCATCGCCCAGGGCATCTTCTTCCTGACCGCCGGCTACGAGACCAGCAGCAGCACCATCTCGCACGCCCTCTTCGAGCTGGCCCACAATCCTTCCGCTCAGGCTCGACTGTACGACGAGCTGAAAACCGTTCTCAAATCACTATCATCAAGTAGTCGTACATCAGCGGAGTACTTTGAGGCGGTGCTCAGCCGTCTGCCGTACCTGGAGGCAGTTCTCAAGGAGACCCTGCGGAAGTACGCCCCCGTCCAGGCGGTGCTGCGGACCACCGTCACCGATGGTCACCGGCTGGAGAATGGACTGCGTCTTGAGAAGGGCCAGACGATTATGATACCGGTGGGGGCGGTCCACCACTGTCCGAGTACTACCCAGAACCACAGGAGTTCCGACCGGAGCGGTTTTTGCCGGAAAACGCCCACCTTCTGGTTCCCTACACTTGGCTGCCCTTCGGCGCTGGGGCCAGAAACTGTGAGCGCCCGATAAACCCTTAGATGATAGTTAAAATTTTTCATTTTTTAAAACTTCTATTTTCTTTTTAGGCATCGGCATGCGCTTTGCTATGGAGGAGATGAAGATTTGCCTGGCCGCTTTACTAGAAAACTTTGAGTTTTCCCCCGCCCCAAACACGCCCAAGGAGTTGGTTTTTCAGCGAGGTACTCCGGTGTTGAATGCAACCGAGTTTCCGCTGTACATGACCAAGAGAAAGATGACAAAGTAGCAATTTCCCAAGTGTGTGTACTTCACAATCATGAACTTTACTTTTTTGCTTTCTTTTTTGGCCATTAATTTTTATGACTTCCAAGTAAAAGAGATTACAAAGTATATAAATTTTATTATGATTGCATCTCAATTGTCAATAGTCAGTCAACATAAATGAGCCATTAAAATAAATTAAGCTAATAAAAATGTTGCAACAAAGTAAATATTCATTGAGGGAAAACTAAATGTCCTATTGTGTTTAAAGCATTCTGAATTTTGCCTAACTGATCACCCACTCATCAAGCGCTCAAAAAAACAAGAAAAAACAAAATCACATTTGTCAAAAGTTATTTTATTGCAAATCAGCTTTATTTATTTATTTTTTTGTCTGTTTTGCTTTGCAGTTTAAAAAATTCGCGGAACAAGCAGTGCCGGAACGAGGGAACAGTACTCCTCCCAGTACTTTCCGTACTTCAGCGCGCACTTCCGATCATCTCGAGTCGCTCGATGACTGAGCACTACCACAACAAAGAGAAAGGTCAGGTAGGGCAGGAGGCTGGTGGCCAGAGCCGGCAGACCAATCGCCAGGTAGATGAAAATCTCCGTGGTGTAGTTAAAGTGCCGGCCGATGGCCCAGAAACCGGAAGCGAGGAGCACCGATCGACGCTCAGCTCCACTCTGGTCAGTGTACTTTGCCCTGATCAGCGTCGGCTTCTGGCCCCAAATGAGGGTCTCACCATCTGTGGCTCGAACCACCTGCCGCTGATAATCAGCCCAGTAGGTGGCGGCCACCAGGCCGAGACCGAGGGTCACTGATAAGACGGAAGTGAGGTGATCAAAGGCGGTCAGCGGACAGTGCTCCACAAAGTACAGCGAGGTGAACGGGTACAGAGTGGGCAGAATGACCATGCAGCCCCAGCCCGTGTAGAAGCCCAAGTGCTCGAAGGTAATGTCAAACGATTGCATGTACCCGTCCTCCCAGTAGAAGTTCTTCGCCAGATAGACCGTCTGAATGAGGGTGATGGCCGCCACTGGCCAGTGAAGTTGGCCTCCTGACAGCTCGTAACTGGCCTTGGCCGCCACCAGGACCACCAGCTGCCAGAAGAGGAGGCCAAAACGGACAGACTATGAGAGCTTTTAAGCTAATGTACGGCCCGGCGGTCGGGTAGAGTTCCACGCCGCAGAAGAGGTCCCAAACGGGGTTTCCCGTCACCTCGCGGTCGCCGGCGTTTGGAAGGTATAAACCTAAATTATAAAAACCGTTATCAACTGAATGAAATAATTTTCTGTTAACTTTACCTTTGATGTACAGCAGAACCGTTATCACAGTGCCGGTCAGTATGAGAACTCCCGTCAGTGTGGTGAACTTGTAGTAGAGGTGGGCGACGGAGCAGTACCAAATTAGCGGACAAACTAGGGCCAGAGTTACAAAGTAGTAGGCCACTGCGGTGTCGTAGTACACTGGACGGAAGTTCTTTGGAGTGAGTGGTCCGTAGAACTGCTTTCCGGGCAGAAGCTGCATTGTCACCGCTGCCCAGACAAAAAGCCCCAGCACAATGGCCCAACACTCGCCGTCCAGCCAGTCCACTGCGGACCAGGCGTCACCTAGAATGGAAATCAGGTTTCCGTTTCCGCTTGAAAAGGTGTCCGCTAGACTGCCTCGCTTCTCTACGACAATGTACGACAGCAGCAGCGTCCAGTTGGGACTGGTGGCGAAGAAGAAGAGCGGAATCAGCGTACGACGGAGGAGGTGCTCGTACAACAGCGACACTGAAATGCTGCTAAACTCCATGACGGCCATTTTGTTGAGATGAAACTGTTGCAAGTTGTTGGAAGTTTTTGAAGAGGTGAGATAAGTGGTAATCTTGGCGGTGAGCTGAATAACGAACAAATCTTCGTCTCTTATAATTCAACAAAAAATATATAAATAGAAAAAACAAAAAGAGAGTTTGTAGCCATTTTTAAAAAGAAAAAGAGAGAAAGAGAATCTAGGAAGTCAAACTGTACAAGTTGTTTGCTGTTGTTGGAAGACCGGTTTGAAACGACAAAAACAGTGTTTGTGTCTGTCTGTCTGGTTGGTTGTTTTAGCTAACAAAAGGGCGCCCCTCGTTTTTCCTTGCTTTCCCTCTTTTTCCTTCCTTCATTCTTTCTCTCAATATCTTGCGAGCTATCTGCCATCTCATCAGCAAACGGTTTGTCGGGGACAGCTTCAGTACGACAATTCAGTTAAATTAACTTGAAAAGTAGCAGAGGCTAGCGATTACAGGAAACATTAAAGATTAAAGTGCATTTCAGCAGGGGGCAAATAACTGCTGCTGCTGCTGCTGCTGCCGCCTGATTGCTGAAAAGAGTAAAGTGCACGGCAAATCAACTTGTAAAATGATCGATTAAAAATGGCGTTTGCATTTCAAATTGTATGTTTATGTTTTGGTCCAAAGATGTGAAAAAAAGAATAAAAATAAACAACAACAACAACAACAACAGAAGATGCAGTATCACCGGTCAAACTTGACTTTGCTGCGGGACTCCTCCGGCTTCGGAACAAAGCCCTTCGTCTTCATGTACCCCGTCATCTGGTCGGGAATCTCTGCCAGAACCTCCTTTGCCAGATCAGCCTTTGACCGAATGGCCGGCACACCCCCTCTTGAATTAGAGGAATGATTACTCCTAGAACTTCCACCACCTTTTCCCAGAAACTTGCTCAGCGGCACAAACTGCACAATGTCCCGCTTCGCCCTCCGGCCATCCACCGCCAACAGTGCCTCATCCGAGTCCAGTCGATCCATATCGGAAAAATCAGCATCCCCAACACCGACAATAATGATGGAAAGGGGGAGTGTGCTCGCCTCCACAATTTGCCGCTTCGTCTGATAGAGGTCGCTGATGACGCCGTCGGTGATTATGAGCAGGACAAAGTAGTGCTTCCCGCCGCCGGCGTACTTGGCCGCTATCTGAGCGGTATGGTGAATTACAGGGCTGAAATTGGTGGGCCCGTGAAGAACCACAGTTTGTACCGTCCGCCGGTAATGCCCCACAATCTCCTCAATCGTCCGACAGTACGGGTGGGCGGGGTTGCCGTTCAGTGGAAACTGGTGACTCACCTGACTGGTGCCACCGCCTCTTTTTTCTCCGGTCTCAAATTTGGCGCCAAAGCCAAAAGCCGGGTAGAGACCGGAAGTGTTGTACTGGGAGATGATCTCGCCGACGGCGTACAGCGCCAGCTCGTACTGATTTTGCTTTGCGCAATTTCCACTTCCGGTTCCGCCCTCCTGCGGGTGAAGGTAGTGCAGGGAGGTCGGCTCCCGGGGGTCGCCATTGCTGGAGGTAAAGTCGATGGCCACGGCAAAGTGCATCTGCGTGCCGGCGCGAATGTAGTCGAGGAAGGTCACCTCGCGGGCTAGCAGCACGTCGAGGACGTAGAGGGTGGGCGTGAGGATCGTCTCGACGCCCCCTGCCGCCTCGACCACCTCCTTTTTCACTTCCTTCTTTGCCTTTTTCAACTGCTTGCTTGTGGTTGTTGTTGTTGTTGTTGTTGTTGTTGCTTTTTCCATCAGGCTTGCTCTTTGGTTTGCCCCTCTTCTTCAGCTTGGAGCTCCTCTTCAGCAGGCGGTACTTCCGGCAGGCGTTGGCGCAGATCTCATTCGTCAGCTCGCTGAGGGTCATCAGCGCACTGCCATCAACAGGTGGTCGCCGTTGGAGCGCCGGTCGAAGACCTCCACCCGAATCGTCCGCTCAAAGTCGCCATTGCAGAGCGTCCGCACGCTGATGCTAATGGGCGCCCACACCGGGTTGGTCGTCGACCGGGCGACATTCGACTTGGCCACCACCGACCAGGACTTGCCGTCTTCGTTACATCGAGAGAGGACCAGAAAGGCGTCAGGCCGCAGCAGGCCGGGCCACCATTGTCTGGGAAGATACTCAGCGCTGAACTGCAACTGGGCGACTAGTTTGCAGCTGGAGAGCTCCTCGGCGACGATGATAATCTCGCCGCGGTTCCGGTTCACATTGGCATTGCCGGTCAGCCGCTGGACGTACTGCCGCCCCCGGAAGCCGACCACAATCTCCGCCATGGTGGTCTCATGGGCCCCCAGGAAGTCCTTCCGCCCATTTGGGTCCTCGTCCCAGACCTCGAAGCGGAGCCGCTGGACGGCCTCAAAGTTGTAGTCGACGATGAACTTGCGCACCCAGGCGGGGCAGAGGCAGTCCCAGATGGTCTCGGTTCGGCCCACTTCGTAGAAGCGCTCCTGCCAGCTGTCGCGCATCAGGAGGATGCAGTAGGGATCGGATTTGGAGAGGATGTCCATGTTGATCAGATTCCGACAGCTGAGGGTCATCTCGATCTGGGAGGTGCACATTTTGCTCTAAAGATTTTGATGTTGCTGGTGGTGGTGATGATGGTGATGATAATGATGAGGATGATGATTTGGTTGTTGATGATTCTTTGGGTGTTTTTTAGATGATTAAAATGTGATGACAATGGCAAAGAGGCAAAACAAACAGAGACAAGTGATAAGACGAGCAGACGAGTTAATTGCCAATTTTCAATAGTGCAACACACGCTTCTTTGCAGTTTCTGCTGAACTTGACTGTGTCTGATTTGTGTCTGAGTCTGTGCTGTTGTTGTGTTGTGTGCGCTCACTGCACGCACCTAAAACTAATGAAATTCAGTCAAGTTCAGCAGCAGCAAGTGAAGTGAAAGTGGAGACGGAAAAAAGATCTGCCAGGAGAAAAATCCGGCATAAAAATCACAGCAAAAAAGTTGGTGGTGGTGGAATGCTCGTTAATCTACGCACACACACACACACACACACACAGAAAGACAGAGTTGACGGTTCGCTGGCTTCTGTGCTGCTCTTCAATTTTTTCGGCTAAGAATAGGAGCTTCAGTTTCGTCGTCGTTTTCCGTCGTCGTCGTCGTCGTCTTCGTTTTTCACCAGCTTGTTCTCTTCTCTCTCTCTCTCTCTCTCTCTCTCTCTCTCTCTCTCTCTCTCTCACTCCGTCTTTCTCAACTCGCTCAATCTGACGTCAATTCTGGTTCTTCTTCTTCTTCTATCTTTCTTCCCTTCCTTCCTTCCTTCGCCTGGGCAATTTCATTCAAGACGGCTGTGTTGATGATGATGCATCGCGTTGAGCTGAAGCAGCTTACCTAAAAAACATAAACAGACGGCCTTCAAGTGAGCTGCTGTACCACTTCAGATGGCAAAGACGACGACGACGATGCTGAAGTTCACTTGCCTGTGTCGGTATCAAAGCCGTATCTCTGTCTGTGTGTGTGTGTGTGTATGTTAGCTTAGCCGACAGACTTGCTATAATTGGCAGCTATATTTTGCCCCAAACACACACTTTTCCTTAGCTTTGATTGAAGAAGAGAGCGTATTTTTTTAGTCGCAGTCAAACAGTGTGTTTGATGCTTTTCAAACAGGAAGAAGCTTCTGAAAAGTGGCGCAAAACAGTTGTGGTGCCAGTGTCTACAATAACTTTGCCCATTTATCATTTGGTGGCCGTGAAAGGTAGCTGTTGTGAATGGTACGAAAGTGGATACAGTAAAGATCAGTGCTATAAAAAACATCATTTGCCTTAAGATGCGCCGGTTTAAAAAAAGGGGGATTATGGTTTAAAGAGAAGAAGAAGAAGCCTGAGAAACGGTAAAAATAACAGTTGTCAACGAATTTTCTTCATATTCATATATGTTATCAACGGTGTTTCATTTCTTTTTTTCCGTAGTATATTTTAGAGACTTTGGGTAAAACTCACTTTCACAAACGCAAGCAACGAGTTATTTTCTCTGTCGTTGCCGTTTTAGTATAGTGATGCTAATTTTGGTAAAAACCCTGACTTTTTACTGACTTTTTTTAATTGCAAAAAAGTTATACTAATAATATTGAGTTGCATGCAAAGTGAAATGCGTTGATTGTCAAACCAATGTTTATTTTTTATTGCATTTTTAACCACAATTTTTTTGTCAAACATTTAGTTAAAAGAGGTAAATGTGCTAAAAATTTTTAATAAAATTGAATGATACTGGTTTTTTAACGTTTTTAAACTATTTAAATAAATAAATTTTAACAGTAACAAAACTAGTAATTATCAGTGAGGAGCGCGAGTTCGAATCCTCGTGTTCGGCTGCGCGGCCCCCACCCAGGGTTAATGGGGAGAGCTCTGCCCACTGGCCGCTCAGTGTGGAGACTCTAGCTTCGTAGAGAGGGCGCCTCTGGCGTCTGTCAGGATAGGCTGTCTGTCAAGCCACTGACTTAAATCTCAAAAAGTATGGATCAAAAGTGGCCCACTAGGGTAGTCAGGACCCTCCCTCTCGGAGGACCACAACTGACTTTAAACGAGGCTTTTATTTTTGATAAAGTGATTTATGGCAATACTTTGAACATCTTGGTGCATAAATATCTTCTGTTTTGCTTCAAGGTTTTAATGAAATATGCTTATTTTTTCAATTTTCCTTGCCTATCATATGACAACCAAAGATTTTTTTGTTATAAAAAATTGTTTTTATTTGAAGTGTATTTTAGATAATCATTTTTATCAAAAAAGATAAAAAACTTTTGTCTAATAAATAAAATCACTGCAGCAAATTAATAAATTTAAAAATTTTAATCATTTTATCAAATTTAAAAAATAGCAAGAGAAAATAATTTTTAAATAAGTTAACTGCATTTTTTTCAATTTAATTTTTAAGCAAAGTTCACAACAAGGAAAATTGAAAAAAAGGTAATTGAACCATTTTTCGTTTTGCTTGTTGTGTATCTGCGCAACAGGTGTCTGTTGGCAAATTCAGTCAGCCAATCAGTCAATCAGTGAGGTAGTAGCACCATTTTAAAGGGGGAGTAAGTGGAACGGATGCGTTGCTGTGGCAAAGTACTAGTGGTGGTGGTGGCGAAAATGCGACAGAGGGGGAGAGAGGGAGAAAGAGTAGAGGCATGTAAATGAGATGCCGAAAAGAATGGGGGAGGAGGGATACTACAACCCAGTACTCCTACTTTTCTTTGCCTTTTGTGGCTCATTGAGCTGTGGTGGCCACTGCTGCTGCTGCTGCTGCTGTTTCAGTTGCTCTACAAATTCTGCCTTGTCATCCAGCCATCTGCTAGCACTCTTTTTTCAGTCACCCCCCCCTCTCCTCTCTCTCTCTCTCTCTCTCTCTCTCTCTCTCTCTCTCTCTCTCTCTCTTTGGTCTAGTAATTTTGGCTGATGATCGTTTGCTTTGCTTTGCTTTGCTTGCTTAATCTTTTTTCTCTCTACTTTTCTCTTTTTTCTGGCTAACCACTACCACCACTACAACCACCAAAAAATGTCCGGCAATTCTCGTCCCTTAAAACATCGCATCCTCAAGCAGTGGTCGCTTGAGCCCCAGCAGCAGAAGCAGCAGCCCGTGAAGGAGGCTATGGAAGCAATCGTTGCTTCTCCGTTGCCACCTCCTCCTCCTCCTCTTCTTCCTGCTCCAGAAAAAATGGAGGTGAAAGAGGAGAAGGTGGTGGTGATGCAGAGCGTTCCAGCAGTTGAGGAGAACAACAACAAGAAAGAGGGCAACAACAGAAAGGGCGACGACAACAAAATCGATGACAATGAGGACAACAAAATCAAAGTCAACAACGAAAAGAACAACGACAACAAAGTCGACGACAGCAACGAGAAGAAGAAGAACAGCAAAGTCAACGACGGCAACGAGAAGAAGGAGAACAACAACACGGACACTGACAAGGACAAACGGTACCACGTGACCCGCATCACCGACAAGTCCTTTTGCCCTGAAACGGGCGAGATCCTCTTCCGGATGCACTGGGATGGCCGCCAGTTTTCCGAGGACAGCAATGCGCTGGAAAGGCAGAAAATGAAACGCAAAACGTTTGTGCCCGACGACGAGAAGTGGCAGGGACCGACCGAGGTAGTGCCCGGCTGCGGGCGCGCACTGGCAAAGTGCGAGACCAAGTGGAAAGCCGAGACTGGATCAGGGGCAATTGACCTGAGAGGCGACGACGACGACGACGACCAAAATCTGACCTTCTTGGCCGACCACCAGGTGCTGGCCGCCAGTCGATATCTCCGTCAGGTCAAGTCCGCAGAGCATCAGGTGATCCGCCTGGCGGCCATCTACCAGGCGGGCGAGATTTGCCCCGGCTCGCGGCGCCAGTTTCGCTTTGATTTCAGCAATCGAGTGTCGCTGACGGTGAGTGTGATCTCAAGTTTGTTTGTGTTTGTTTGTTTGGGATCTAATTTGATCCTTTTCCCCTCCTTTTATTTTAGATTCCACAGGACATGCTGAAGCTGCTCAGTCCAGCCAACAAGAGGCGAGTTCAGGAGATGCTGCGGGCCATTGGTAATGTGATTCCTGCTCCTGTTGGTGCTGCTCACTAGGTGCACACAAATGCTGCTTAAATAATTCACTCAAAAGCTTTCCTGGATTGACCATTTAATTTTTCAACAACAACCACAACAACAACAGCCCACACAACTCTCTACTTTCTTTACTTTTCCACCACCACCTCTCACCACCTTGTTTACCACTTATTCAAAAATATTAAAAAAACTTTTAAAAAACAGTACAGTGGGTCTCCAAGATACACACAAAAAGTGTGCTAACTCAGAGCAGTGCTTTTTCATTCGCAAAGTTCGTTACAAAATTTGTGCCTGGAACAAGTTTTCAGAGCAACTTTCTCTGTTTTCAACCTGCCTCCTCAAAGTGACTTCAAGATACACACACAATGCTTTTCTATGCCGAAAAAGAAAATGTTGTAGCGTTTTGTTCAGGGCGAAATCGTGTGTGTATCTTGGGGTCTGTGTGTATCTTGGAGACCCACTGTATCTTGGAGACCCACTGTATCTTGGAGACCCACTGTATCTTGGAGACTCACTGTATTTTTTTATCCCACCAGTGCTCAGCGTGCGCCGTAGTTTCCGTAGCGGCCACCACCACCACCACCAGTGCTCTTTGTTCTTTTGGGCGGGAAACAGATGAAGAGAGAGAGGATGGAAAATTGGCTGCTCAGCCGCCGTAATTTGTGAACGACTGTTGCGCTGTGGCTGTGCAAAAAAAATTCGAGTGAAACGTAAGTGAGTTGAGCCGTTCAGAGCCGACAGTATCACTCGGAGGAGTGCAATGGGCAACGTGCTCAGCGACGGCGGCAAACTGGTCGTCACAGGAAAGAAGTAAAGCGAGAAGACGGGTTAGAAGGCAAGGGGGCAAAGGCAGCCAGGCACAGTCCAAGGACAACTTGCTGTCTGTCTACAGCAACCACGACCACCACTCGTTACTGCTCTTTTTTACGCAACCTCGCTGACTGGACTTTGCGTTGAAGGGGAGAGTGTGGTGCTCTTTGGTGCCTCTTTGCCATTTGCAGTGTTACTGCGCTGTCTTAAATCTGTGAGCAAAAGTGCTCGCGTTTAAAACTGCTGCAGCAAAAGTGCTCGCGTTTAAAACTGCTGCAGCAAAAGTGCTCGCGTTTAAAACTGCTGCAGCAAAAGTGCTCGCGTTTAAACTGCAAGTGGTTCGCACAAAGTGCTCGCTTAATCAGCAAACTGCTGCAGCCAGCAAAGTGCTCGCGTTTAAGCTGCTAGCAAAGCAATTGAAAAGAATGCCCCTGACACGACGACGACGACGCCAACGTTGGCGACAGCCGCATCAGCAAAAGCTGCTGCTGCTGCTGCCGTTCTGTTTTTCAGCTCTAAAATAGAACAAAGACTTTTTCAAACTTCTCCGACAACGACAACAAAAAGAAAATGTCCACCGAAACTCCCGTCACCACCACCACCACTCACCACCATCACCACTACAGCACACAAACACAACAACAACATGATTCAATCTTTCCTCCTCTCTTTCTCTTCCTTCGACCAGGCAGAACGCCACTTCACCACCACTTGTTGAGGAAGCCAATCGCGGCCCGAACGCCGACGGCTCCTACGATGTCCAGCAGATCGTCGACCGGCGCCTGATTCGGGTGAAAGGTGGCCGCCGGCGGCTGGTGCAGTACCGCGTCCACTGGGCCACCTGGTCGCCGGCGGACAACACCTGGGAGTGCATGGACTACCTGGAGAACTCGACGGGCGCCATCCAGGACTATGAGAGACTTTCTCCGGAAGCGAAGCAGGCCCTGCGAAAGGCGCAGTTTGAAGCGGGCGACACTGAGCTGATGGAAGGTGGTGATGATGATGATGATGATGATGATGATGATGATGATGATGATGATGAGATGGAGATGATGGAGATGATGATGATGGTGATGGTGATGCTGAAACTCCAAGGGCCAATTCAGCTGCCAATTCGGAGCAGGACTTTACCGCGGACTCGCTCTGTGAGCACTTCATCAACGACTCGAATTTCCTCCAGCCGAAGAAAGTTCTTCAACGTTACCGAACGAGGGTCGATGTGGAGATTCCCAGCGAGAGCTACCTGATTCAGACGACAGAGGGCTTCCTGGTTGAGGTTTGCGTTAGGAGGGTGTTCATTTTAAAGATGGAATGATTGATTGACCTTTTGTCTTTTTCCTCTCTTCTCCCTTAGATCAAATCAACGCAGATTGACGCGATCAAGTGCCAGATCAAGAAAAAGCGCCTGCTGGAGCTGATAGTGAAGGCGGACATGGAGGAGATGCTGCGTGAAAAGGAGAAAGAGAAAGAGAAGGATAAGGAGAAAGATAAAAAGGAGCCACAGCTAATGTCAGAAGAAGAGGAGGTGAACGATGAGGGTGACGATCGTATGGAGTAGGGTAATTAATTAAATGGCTTACAACCACCCATCATCAGCCACCATTATCATCACCAGCTCAACTTTTTTTGGCTATGTGTTTGCATGTTTACTTTTAAAAACCTTGCCTACCTTGCTTACAGAGAGCAGTTTGAATTGCTCACCTTGTCAACTTTGGTCTATTTTTGATTTCAGTGTACAACGGCGTCATTTGTCTTCCCTACTTTGGTTACGCAACTTTTCTGATTTTATTTTGAAATTTCAACACCCAATGTTGCTCTGTTCACCTGACAACTTATTTTTTATTTATTTGTTAAGCAAAATGAGTAGTTTTTTAGCTTAATGATGAAATGTGACTTTAATGAGACTTAATTAACTTGGGTTCTACTCGAGTTCTTGAACTTCACTTTGTAATTATACACTTTTCCACTTGTCACTGGCGTTTATTACCACGGAAAACGGTGGCGTGTAGTGGCAGTTTGTTGAGGCAAACTAATTACAACATTTAAAAAGTGCACTTTAAATGGCACTCTGCTGCTGTACACTGCAAATGCAAAATTATCCAATTTATGTCCAAAGTCACTTTTCCGTGCATTTTCCTTTGAAAATCTATTCAAGCATTCTTTTCACAAAGTTGTTTTTGCAAAGTTTTTCTATTCAAAAGCATACTAATAAAAACATGTTTAATTTTTTTAAATGATCGAAACAAAAGAAAAATATTTAACAAAAAACATTGAAAAGGTTACATGTTTATTGATTTGCTGGTAGTGTTTATTCTCTCGCTCTCTTTCACATTTTCTTTAAACTTTTCTTTGCGTTGTCGAAACACACACAAACACACGCACGCAAACAGCAGCTAAAGAAGAAGAAGAAGAAGGTACATTTCTAAAACACACACTCACCCAATTTATTATTAAACTCTGTCTTCTGTCAACTGCTCCAAGTGTCCAAGAAAAGTAGTAGTAGCTCTCAACAAAGACAATTAATTCTTTCTTTACTTGCTTGCTCATAGCAGAAATTCTTTCTTCCTCTGAATTTGGGTTCTCGCTAATTGACTGCTGGCGATCAAAAAGCTGAAAAAGAACAGCAGCAGCAGCAGCAACTACGTTTGAACTAAAGTACAGTTGCTAAAAAAGGAGAAAAAGCTTGCTGAAAAGAAGTTGCAAAAAAGCTTGAAAAAACAACCGTACAACAGAAGTTTCAACAATTTTTCCTATCTAACAGCAGTTTTTCACCGGAAAAAAAATAAAGAAGCTAAATTAAAATACTCAAATTATCTGTGGTCTTAAAAATAAAAGGGAACATGCTGCACTAAATGCACCGAATTTCCCACTATAAATCAGCAGAGGCCAAAACGCAACCTTGGCAACAACTGTGAAACTATTGTTTTTTTCGCAACACTTTCACCTCTAGCACAACTGACACTATGGTGGGCATCCTCCGCTACGCCGCCCGCTCACTGGCTCCCCTTAAAACCCTGCAAGACCTTCAGTCCTACTTTTACTACTCTTCGGTAATTGCCAGCAAGGACAATCACCAGTGGTCACCAGTGGCCGGCTATTTTCACCTCGCCAACGGCCTCATCCTCTACCGAGCCCTCTTTGTCCTCTGGATCTTCCTCCATCCGTCCACCTCGACGCTGGAGCAGTTCACCCAGGCGGACATTCTCTACATTCTCCTGCCGAAGAGTACCTTCAACCTGCTGGCGCTGCCCGAGGTGCTGATGGCCGCCTACAACGTCCACGTGCTCTACTTTGCCGCCAACCGGCGGCTGAACGATTTGCTAGAGGCGGTCCTCCTCAAGGGCGACTCGAGCTTCTTCATATCTCCAGTTTATGAAAGGAAAAAAGGTCAAAGGTCAGTGGGGGTGATGGAGGTGATCAAGGCCAACTACGACGCCTGCATTCGGCTCTTCTTCCTCATGACCACCACCATCAACTGCCTGCTCATCTACGTGTACGTCCACTTTGGACTGCGCTATCGGGAGATTCTGCTCTTTCCTTGTTTCCAAGATGACGAAGATGAGGAAGGAAGTTCAAACTTCTTCTTCCTCTGCTACTTCAACCTCCGCACCCTCGCCCTGCACCTCTTCAACTCAGTCGCCTTCTGGACCGCTTTCTACACGCTCACCTGCACCGGTCGCTTCTTCATCCTCACCTCGGTGGTCTTCATTCGCATTCTGCAGCTCAAAATACGGCAGCTAAACGGGCTGCTGGCGGAGATGATACTGAGCAAGTCGGGCAGCCAGCAGCTGAACTCCCAACGGCTCGCCTTCTACAAGCGGCACTTCCTGCAGACGCTGGGCACCTTCTTCCAGGGCCGGCGGCAGCTGAGTCGCCTCTTCCTCGCCCTCCTCCTCGCCAACTGTCCCTCCAACGTGTGGATGATAAACTGGATCTTTCACGGGCAGGTGGAGGGCACCGCCCACCAGCTCTTCATCCTCGGCTTCATCTTCTACCAGGCGGTGGCCATCTTCGGCTATCACCTCCTCTACGCCTCCACCAGTCGCTGTCTGCACAGCTCCGCCCGGTTGCTGCTCAGTCTGATGGCCCAAAACGGAAGTACTGATGAGGAGTACTTTTACTTGAGCCACCCAAATCTGAGGAGGAAGTACCGAAGAAGGAGTACCGACAGGCAGCGGAAGTCCTCACTGTCGGTGCAGATGACGCTGCACAGTTTAATTAGCGCCTTTCACGTGGCGCTGCCCGCGCGGTACGGCTTCACCTACGGCGCCAACTTTGGCCTGGTCACCCTGTCCGCCTTCACCCGGTACGTCCTCCTCTACGGCAAGTTCCTCCTCATCACCCACAAGTGGATCCGCCTGCATGAGGTCTACTGAGCTTCTTGGCTGGTGTTTGCATTTTTTTTTTGATAAACCAAACTTCCTGTCTCTGTGTGTGTACTTGTGTTGTACCTGAGCTGTTTTGCTGCTGCTGCTGCTGCTGCTGCTGCTGCTGTCATTAGCTGTCTGTGTACGAAATTGACAAGTTAAATTAATTGTCTTCTACTCAACAATGATCTGTTGAGTAGCAGGATAGTACGTTCTGCTGTGAAAATCATTTATCATCTTTTTTACTACCTTTTTTTTGTACCATTCCTCACTTCCTCCTCATTTCCTCCTCCTTCTAAAAAACAACTGTAAAAACTTTTTTTATTTTATTGAAGTATAAAATTCGGTAACCTTTTTTCACAAACTCAATAATTAATCAAGCCGTAATTGTTTGTCTGTTGCTCGTTGTTGTTGCTGTTGTTGTTGAACACTACCTGTCAAACTGACAAGCAGTCGTTGTTTTGAAATTCACTGTACAAACATTTTTCCATTAATAATTCAAGCAACTGAAACCAAGTTAGTTTTTGAATGTCTCAATTAATATTAAGAATTTTGTCAAGAACAGAAAATGGTAGTAATTAAAAAAATAAAACGCATTGCAAGGGGCGCACTGTGTACAGCAGTGTTCAGTCGCAAAATTTGAAAAAAGAAAGAAAGTTAAATGTTATTGATCTTTTAAGGAAAAATCTTTCCAATGTTCATTCGAAGGTGAACAATCAAACAGTTTTGCCGTTGTCGATTGTTTGAAAGCAAATAAAAAAAGTTTTTAAAAATTTTTAGCAAAAAAATGTCCGCTTCTCTGCTTCGTTTTACGCTCGCCTCGGTGATGCCCTACAAAGGCCTAGATCATCTAAAAAGTTACTTTTACTTTTCCACGCAAGTTTCAGTGGCTGAAAACACTCAAATTAGGCAGCTCTTTAAGGTGGTCATACTGGTCGTCCTCTACCAGGCAGCCCACCTGATCGGTCTTTTCATTTGGCCCTCAAAAACTCCCGCAGACCGCTTCTGCCAGGCGGACATTATCTCACTGCTGCTGGAGCTTCCGCTGCTTAATCTGCTGACGGGAGTTGTTGCCCTGCAAACTGCTTTCAACCTTTATACACTGTACTTTAACTTTAACCTTCAAGTTCACTGGTTGTTGCAGAATATTCTATTACAGAAAAGCAGAACATCCTTTTTCCTCTTCAACAACCGAAAGTTGGCGCTGGACTTTCAGAGGTTGTACCGCTTTCTGTCGGCAAATCTCTATCCAGTGTCGTTTGTTCTCGGTAAGATAATCTTATTACTAAAAAATTAGCATTTAAAAAATATTTTTTATCTTAACTTTAGATCTCCTGTGCCTCTTCTCCTACGTCTACTTTGCCCTGCACATCAACTCCATCTTTCCTTCCTTTTCATTTGACTTTTTTAGCTTTCTGCAGAACTTGTCAGTTTTACTACTTCACCAAGTGAACGCCATCGCCTTCTGGACGGTGCTCTTCTCCGTGGCCAACACCAACGTCCTCTTTCTGATCACCTCGATGCTCTTCACTCGAGCCCTCTACATCAAGTTCAGTCAGACGTTGACAATTATTTCCACACTGAACTGTCGTGGTGGACGACGTTGGACTGAGCGAAAATTGCTGTGGGAGTTCCGGCGGCACTACACCTCCACTTTGGGGTACTTTTTTGCCGGAAATCGCCACTTCGGGCGGATTTTCCTCGCCCTCCTCGGCGCCCACTGTCCTGATAATGTTTTCATGGTGGTGGTGTTGCTGCACAGTGGCGGCCACACCCTCCTCCCCGCCCACAGCCGCTTCTTTCTCACCGCCTTTGTGTTGTACCAGTTTTGTAGCATTTTTGGCATTCACTTGATGTTTACCTCGGCTGTAAAGGTTATCTTTCGGCCCAGGCGGCGGTTGTGCTTGATCATGGCGGAAAGTGGCCTTGTTCGTAAAGGTCAAAAAGGGATTTTCTCAGGCAAAGGGCTAATTAGTCTCAGTTTGCTGGTGTACAGTTTTCCCGCTGAAAGAAGGCTCCAAGTGGGTTTCACCTATGGGCCCTTTGGCCAAGTCACCATGGGCACCTTTGCCAAGTATGTGCTGCTGTATGGGAAGTTTCTCCTTATCACTCACAAGTGGATCAGAGCGCAGAGCCTTTATCAGAGAGACTAACTACTATGTAAAAAACAGTTCTTTTAATTAAAACAGAATTTTGTGTTGATCGATATAGTTTGTGTAACAGTGTACTTTGTTTTGTTTTAAAGTTAATAATGTTGTTGCTTGGAAATTGCCTTTACATTTTATTATCAGCAATTTTTTTCGTAAAATGAAAAAATTGTTTTTAATGATTCTAATGTCTCAATTGATTGTTGTGTGTAAATGGCAGAAAAACAATATAGAATGAAAGCACCAAGTACACCCAAAAAATAAGAGCAAAAAACGTTATTGATTGCTGTTTTGTAGAAGCACTGAAAAAAAAGTTCATTAACTTTGCACTATCAGCAAAAAAATAACTTCTGCCCAAAACAATTTTTTTATTGCAAAATTACTTAAAATAGTAAATGTTTTTGGGTTTTAAATTTAAATTTTTGCTAACTGTCAACATTTATACCCTGTTTACACTGTTTTTAAGTTCACTCACTTACTTATTCGATAAACAAAAGTTTACCCAGTAAAACATGCCCATTTCTTTGCTTTACTTTACCCTTGCCTCGCTGGTTCCCTATCGAAGTCACCACCACCTGGGAGGATACTTTTACTTTTCCACGCAGATATCAGTGCATAGAAATGCCAAAATTAGAAAACTGTTCACACTGGTCATTCTCATTGTCCTCTACGAAGCAGTTCACCTCCTTTGCCTCTACGTTTGGCCGTGCACCTCGCCGGCAGACTACTTCCGCCGGGCGGACATCTTCTCGCTGGTGCTCGCCAGCCTGCCGCCGCTTCACCTGCTGGCCAGCCTGGCCGCCCTTCAAACCGCCTACAACTTGACCATGCTGTACTTTAGCCCTCAGCCTAGAGTCAACTCACTGCTGCGCAGTTTGCTGGTCGACCAGCAGACGGACTTTTTCATCTTGGGAAATAGGCAGCAGATTTACCGATTCACAAAGTGGTTTCGCCTCTGCTCGGCAAACTTCTATTCAATTTCGCTTGTGCTAGGTAACTTTTTGTTTCTAGTTTTTCTAAAATCTGCCAAAAAAAACTTTCATTTCTAGCATTAATCATTCATCATTTTCATTGCAACATTTAGATCTCCTCTTTCTCTTTTCCTACGTCTACTTTGGCGTTCACTTCAGTCGAATCTTTCGTCCTCTATCTCCTTCTTCTGACTACAGCACCTTGCTGCACAACTTCACCACACTGCTACTTCACCAGGTGAACGCCATCGCCTTCTGGACGCAGTTCTTCTCGCTGGCCAACACCAACGTCCTCTTTCTGATCACCTCGCTGCTGTACACTCGAGCCCTCTACATTAAGTTCAGCCAGACGGTGACGATTATTTCTACACTGAAAATTCCTCATTCCATACTGCTGCTTCCTGCTCGCTGGTGGAGTGAGCGGAAGCTGCTGAGGGAGTTCCGGCGACACTACACCCTCACGCTGGGGTACTTCTTTGCGGGAAACCGCCACTTTGGAAGGCTCTTTCTAGTGTTGCTCTGTGCCCACTGTCCGGTTAATGTGTTCCTGGTGGTGGTGTTGATACACAGTGGCCAGGCGATTCCCGCCCCCAACCGCTTCTTCATTACCGCCTTTGTACTTTATCAGTTTTTCAGCATCTTTGGGGTGCATCTGGTGTTCGCCTCCGCCATCAGGGTCATCTACCGGCCGAGGCGGATTTTGTGCAAAATTGTGGCGGAAAGTGGAGTCGCCAGGAGGACGGTGCTGAATGGTCGGGTAAATGGAATTTCCGTTAAGGGACTGGTTAGTCTCAGTTTGCTAGTGCACAGTTTTCCCGCTGAGAAACGGGGCCAGATAGGTTTCACCTATGGATCTTTTGGTAAGGTGACAGTCGCCGCTTTTGCCCGGTACGTCCTACTGTACGGGAAATTTCTGCTGATCACGCACAAGTGGATTAGAAGCAAAGCTGTGTAGTTAAATAGTTGCTGTATTTTTTTTATTTTGTGTTACAACAATTTTGTTTAAATACAAGTTTTACTCAAACAAACAGTGTAATTTGTTCAAACTTATTCATGATTGAAAAAGTTTGATTTATAATTTAAACATTATGTTTTGTTTGACGAGAGAGTGATTAGAAAAGATTAAATTGAGCTAAATTTAGTTGAAATAAAAAACTTAATATTATTGATAAAAAAAGTTTAAACAATAAAAAATGTTTTAACAAAAGTACAAAACAATTTATTATTTTTAATTAAAGTTTGTTGTAGAAGCATGCAAAAAACATTTTTAGTTGTTTTTTATAATAAAAATGAAACAAAATTTTATTGAGCGGTTTCATTATTATTAATTATAATTAAACGAATTTAATGGATTTTTATTATATTTAGTTCACCAAACAAATTTTGTGTAAAAAGTTTACTCAAAATTTTAAATTAAACTTTTTATAGTTGTTTTAAACTTATAAGACATAATTTAATCATGTCTTTTCCAAGCCTGTTTCACTTTACCATTTCCTCAACTTTGCCGTACAAAAGCTTAACTCATTTAGGGGACTACTTTTTCTTTTCAAACCAAATTGCTGTTCAAAAAAATCCCAAACTTAGACTTCTTTTTGTGCTTGTTCTCATCATGCTTCTATATCAATCTGGTCACTTCATCTTTCTCTACTTTGGCCTTCAAGGTCACTTCTGGCCGGTTTTCGCCACGTTGACCTCAATTACCTTCTTCTCAACTCTGATCTGCCCCTCTACAACTTGTTAACTGCTTTGATTATCCTACAAAATGTTTACAATTTTTTTTGCCTACTATTTTGGCAATTATTATGCAATCTATTGAGAGTCTTTTTTTGCACCGGATAAACTGGCGCACTGCCACCTGGACCGCCTTCTTCTCTATTAGCACTACCAACGTTTCTTTCTGATTAGCTCGGTTGCTCTTCATAAAGGCGCTTTTTACCAAACTAGATCAACTTCAGCGGAAGTATCCTCCCACCTTTCTCCATACTCAAATAATTCACATTTGCACCTGCGGTGCTGCTGCTGCGTAGTTGTACCAGAAGGTAGCCCTCTTCCGGCGGCACTACACCTCGACTTTGGAGCTCTTTCTTTGCCGGAAATGGCCACTTTTGGCCGCCTACTGCTGGCCCTCGTCTGTGCGCCCACTGTCCGGCGAACGTCTTTGCGGTGGGCGTGCTGCTGCACGAAAGATTCCCCGCCGATCAGTCGTCACTTTATTCTCAGATCGTCTTCTACCAGGGCGTCTCACCTCTTTGGCGTGCACCTGCTCTTTGCCCGGCACCAAGGTGCTCTACCGCCTAGGCGGTGCTGTGCTCTATTTTGGCTAAAATGGGTTTTTGGCATTAAAGGAAACCATAATAAAGGGAAATTTCAAGTAGAGCTAAGGTACGACAGGTGGCCCTAGTTTCAGTCGAGCACATTTAGCCTGGGCCTGACTGTGCACAGTTTCTCCACTGAAGGTCGATCTCTAGTTGGTTTCACCTATGGACCTTTTGGTCAGGTGACGGTGCACGCTTTTGCTAAATACGTACTACTGTACGGAATTTCTGACTGATCACCTACAAGTGGATCAGAATGAACCCAGTTTAGTTAAAGTTTGAAATTATTTTGTAAAAAAAAAATTAAGTTAAATCAATTTAAATGATTTTTCTTCAACTAGTCATTGTAATCATGATCCTGACAGAGAGCACTTGACAGTAATGACAAAAACTTTTTCCTAGAACTGTAGTTCTTTTTAAATTGGTAGAAAATAAGGCTTCAGCTTATTTGAACGCTTCATCTTGTTAATTATTAATTGTTTGCAATAAAAAAAGGAGCTAGCAACTGAATCAATTTTTTAGTGTGGCAAGAACATTTCAAGTCCAAACGTTGTTGCTAATTGAATGTTGAAGCTCCCACAACAGACACAATTCATAAATTTAATTTAGTTTTTTAATTGTTACATTTTTTTTGAATTAAAAATCTACCATTTTAGAAATCTAGTATTATTTCCTATCATGCCTAGTTTACTTCTTAAATTTGCCGCCACCTCTTTTCTGCCGTACCGCAGTCTAGGGCACCTTTCCGCCTACTTCTACTACTCCGCTCAAATACATTTGTCCAAAACGGCCGATTGAGCTCAGTTTTTTCGCCTATGTGATTTCCTCTACCAGGCGGCCACTTTGCTACCTCTACACGGTGGCCTTCGGAAAGCCTGCTGGTCAGCTTCCGCCACGCCGACGTCGCCTATCTCATCTTGGCCGATTTTCCCGTCTTCTGCCTGCTCACCTCGGCCGTCATGCTGCAGACGGCCTACAACGTCTACGCCTACTACTTTTCGCCTAGAAATCGGCCGGTGAACGCCCTCTTGGAGGACATTTTAGTCTTCGGAAAATCAGGATTTTTTTTGGTGAAAGGAAAGGTGGCCGGTGAGCAACTGATCACCTCTTTCAGACGCCACTATTGCCTTCTATCAACGGCCATGTACCAGTCGCTAATTGGAACAGGTGAGAAATAAAAAAGTTTATTTATTTTAATTGCAGATAACATCTATTTTTTTTGGTATTTTTTGGTATTTTTATTGTTACAACAACCAACCCAAACAGACGTTCTTTTTATCGTCTCCTACGCCTACTATGTTCTTCACTTTAGAAGCATCTTCCCAGCTGATGCCAGCTACCTTGATCACCTTTTCACCGTCCTGCTGCACCTTCCCAACGCCGTGGCCTACTGGGCAAGCATCACTTCCATCAGCAGCACCAACTGCCACCTGGTGATCAGCTCGGTGCTCTTCATTCGGGCACTCTTCACCAAGCTCCGTCAGCTGCTGGCTGCTATTTCCGGCCATCACAGCCCAATCGAACGAGAACGAGGCAACTGGTCAGACCGGAAGTTGGCCTTCTTTAGGCGGCACTACACCGGTACTTTAAAGCTCTTCTTCGCCGGAAACGGCCACTTTGGCCGCCTGCTGTTAGGGTTGATTTTCGCCCACTGTCCGGCGAATGTCTTCATGATGGCGCTGCTGATGCACGGCAAGGTGCCCGGCCACAGTCGGCCGTTTATCATCACCATCAGCGTCTACCAGTGCGCCTCCATCTTTGGCATGCACCTCATCTTTGCGCAGGCAATCAGAGTTCTCTATCGGCCAAGAAGAGTGTTGTGCGCGGTTGTGGCTCAAAGAGGTCACAAGGGAAGAGGTAGTTTTAGGGCACCAGAGAGCACCCTTCGGAGAGGCCACCTGAGCCTGAGCTTGCTGGTGCACAGTTTTGCCACTGATGCTCGCGGACTGATCGGCTTCACCTACGGGCCCTTTGGAAGGGTGACGATGACCTCCTTCACCAAATACGTCCTACTCTACGTCAAGTTTCTCCTGATCACCTCCAAGTGGGCGAAGAAGGTTTAAGAAGCTGCTGCTGCTGGTCTTAAAGTGCACTAGGAAGCGTAATTTAAATGGATAAATTGTTTTGCATGTTGTGCTGATTTGATTACAAATAATAATGTTTTTTTTTGGTGTTATCGTCTCTTTTGAGATATGCTAAGTAAGTTTACTTTCTGTACTTGTCGCTGTTTAGCGGCGGTTGCTTATCAGCAAAGGACAGACAGTGCACTTTTGTGCAGTGTGAGGTAAATCGTGTGCTGTACTGATTTGTATTTTTTTGGTTTGTACAAAATAAAAGTTTTTTTTAATTTGTAAAACAACAACAATATTTATTTTTTCCTTTACGTTTACTAAAAATAATAATCATGAGACACTTGCTGTTTATTACAATTTTGTTTTAAAAAAAGTTTAAGATTAAAAATATAAATGGATTATTCCACTTGGTTTGTCCTGCTCGAGATAGTGATCTCCATTTTTGCGGGACTTTATTTGTAAGTTGTAAACTTTTTTTAAGTTTTAAATTTAAAGCTAACTTTAATTTTCAGCTACATCAAACAGAAATACAGCTACTGGAGCAACCGGGGCGTCGCCGGGCCTAAACCTTCCTTACTGAATTTTGGCAATGTCCTTCAACTGGAGGGCGCTCCGCAGGATCAAATTGAGTTGGAGATGTTGCAGAAATACGGAAAAGTTTATGGTAACCGTTCTTTTTTTCTAAAAAATTTAAATTTAATTAAAACTTTTTTTTACAGGAATTTACACTGGACTCCAGCCTACCCTGGTCGTCCTCGACGAGGCGCTCATCAAGACGGTCCTTGTCAAGGACTTTTCCGCCTTCATTGACCGTCGATCGCTGAACACCTACCACGAGCTGGTCAACTGCGCCCAGTTTTTCACCGAAGGTGATCACTGGGCAAAGGTTCGCTCCATCACCCGAATGGCCTTCACCTCAGGTCGGTTGAAAGCGATGACGCCCCTCTTTGACCGCTGTGTCGGCCAACTGCTGGAGCACCTTGACTCGATTGTTTCTAAAAGTGAAAACGAAGGCACAAACTCAGCCACTTTTGAGCCGCTTCCGGTGCTGTTCACCTTCAGCATTGACGCCATCTCGGCGACGGCCTTCGCCACTGAGGTCAACTCTTATCAGGGGATATCTTCAGGGAGCAAAAGTCCACTGCTGAAGCATGCGCTAGACTTTTTCACCATTTCACCGTTGAAGGCGTTGTCCTACTTTGCACTGCCGCGCCTTATCAACGACCTTTTTGGAGTGCGGCACATTTTCAATGCAGCTAGTTTTGACTATGCGACTGCGTTGATTCGGGAGATTCTGCGACAACGTCGTCAGACAAAAGTTAAAGTTGGTTCAAGCAAACATAAAGATCTAATTCAGCTGCTGATGGACGCCTATGTTGATGAGTCTGAACTAAAAAAAGTCGAAGGTGGAAATTTTGGCCGCCTTGAAACTAAACTTGAAGATGAGAAAGGTTAGAACTGGGAAAAATCAATTTAATTTTTTTATTAACAAAATTTTTTTAGATGACGACGTTCAAGCTAAACTTGAGCAATCACCATCATCATCATTATCATCATCAAGTTCAACTACCACTACTAAAGTCAACAAACTAACGCTAAATGAAAATGAAATCGTCGCACAGGCAATACTCTTCTTTGTGGCCGCCTTTGAGACTGTCAGCTCAGCGTTGACTTTTGCCCTGTACGAGCTGACTGTGAACGGCGACATCCAAGACCGTCTCTACAATGAACTGGTGACAGTATTTGAAGGCAGTAGAGGAAGAAGAAGTTCAATGGCATCATCATCATCATCATCATCATCAGCTGATAACGTCCTCTATGAAAAGCTGATGAGCCGCGGCGAGCTTCCTTATTTAGATGCAGTCTGCAAGGAGGCACTTCGAAAGTACCCGCCTGGAAAGCGGCTGGAACGTCGAGTCACTGTGGAGCAGTACAAACTGGGAGATATCCTCCTGAAAAGGGGCAACTGGTGGAGATTCCGCTGATTGCGGTGATGCGCAACCCGGAGTACTTTCCCCAACCGGAAGTCTTTAATCCGGAGCGCTTTTTGCCTACTGAAGAGGATATTGCTCCTCAACTAGGACCGTTTCTCGCCTTTGGCCAGGGTCCTAAAAACTGCATCGGTGCCCGATTCGCCTACCTTGAGATGAAGATGGCCCTCTCAAAGATGCTGCTAAAGTTTAGGTTCAGTCCCACGGCAGACACGCCTGCTCGATTGGTTTTGGAGACTTTCAAACCGTCACTAATGCCCAAACCCTTTTTGGTGGCGATTGAACGGAGATAGGTTGAAATAGTTAAGATTTTCTAATAACTTTTTACTGAATTTTGTACAAAATGATACAAGTTTTTGTCATATTTTTTCACTCAATATTCATCTGGTTTTTCACCACCGCCAGAAAGGTGACCGAGATGTAGACGATGGTCATGTGGAAGGTCTTTGAGGTGATGCGGTAGTTGGAAAGTAATCTAAAAATGATTTTTTTACCATTTTTTAAAAATTTATTTTAACGCTTACTTGAAAGCATACGGATGCAGGCGACTGTGCAGCAACAGTGCTTCAGCCTTCAACTGAAACACCAAATTAGTTTGAACTTTTGAAACATCTTCATTTTTAGTGGAGGATCCAAAAGCTAGATAGTAAAATGATCTATTTGCCCGGGTGATTGCTCCATTTTGCTTCACCACCAACGCACACTGTCTTATGATGGCAAAAAAGAAAGACGCCAAGCTAATTAGGGTCAACAGAAAGAGAATTCGAGAATCTAAGCTGGCTTGTCTGTTGAGGAAGACCACGTAGACGACGTAGCACTGCTCGGCAATGTGAAAGCCAAACGTGGCGGTCAAATAGGGGGCCCAGTAGGAGGAGGAGCTGCAAATGGCCGGGCAGATGGTGCTCTCCATTTGATTGTTCAAATCCCGAAAGTGAGCGTAAAAATAATTTTGTTTTTTTATTGCTGCTCTTTTTTAGCGTCTTTTTTGTGGCTGCAGTTTTAAGTTTAAAGTTTTTAATTGATCAATAATTGAAAATTGCAGTATTAGTAGTGCTCGAATGTTAACGATGACAAAGAAGACAATGGTGAAGATGGCTAAAGTTTTTTAAATTTTAAAACATAATTTCAATTTAATTTTAAACAAAAAGTTACTTACTATAAATAAGGTAGAACATGAACAGCGGAAAGAGGATTGACCAGAAAAGAAGTGAAAGGACAGTTATCTGGTACTTTTCACTTAGGTATACATTAGCCAAACAGAAAGTGGTATACGAAAAAGTTGTCAAAACAGTGCACGGCAGAATGAGACGATTTGCTTTTAGCCATTGCCACGATGTCGATTCATTTTGTCCAAGCTGTTTGGTGTTAAAACGTATGTTTGTGGTTGCATTAAAGAACAGCTGACTTGAAGGGAAAGAGTGGAACTAGAAGGAAAAGGTGGCCAACATGCAGCACGGCAGTGCAGTCAATCAGCAGGCACATGTCCGACTGGCCCGATTCTTGCGGAAGTATTGATGAACAAAAAGTAGGCTGACTTGAAACGAGCCAGATTGGTAGGCGTTTCCAGTTGCCTCAAAGTGTGCCAGGCAGAATTGAGATGAAAAAAAATCAAAAGTAAAGTTCGTTGAGAAGGTGTTTGTTACATTTTCCTTTCAGTTCATTATTAAAAGTGTTTTATTGATTTAGCTCATGTAAATTATTTTGTAGTGGAAAAGTTGTTGCATAAAACATTGTTGTCACAATTAAAAAGAATTCATTTAAAAAGCAAATAATTTAAAATTTAAATTTTTATAAACTTTTTAAAATTAAACATTTGCACGACAATTTTTTATTGTAAACGATAAATTGGAATTGCATTCAAAATCTATGAACTTTTACGTGTTGCATAAAATCAATACTTTTTAATTAAATGATTTAATTATTGTTGTTGTATTTAACATAAAATATTTAAATTACAAAAACAATAATAATTGTTTAATTAGTCAAAAACTTTGTTTAAAGTTATAATAAAACATGTACAAAAGTAATACAATAAAATACATAAAACATAAATTTTACTAAAACTTAAAATTAGTATTTTTGCTAATTAAAGCAATTTTTAAATTTATAATATAAATTAAAAATTGTGTAAAATATTAATACAGTAAAATTTATTCAATCAAAACGTTTAATTAATAGATTAAAATGTTATTACAGGACATAAACAGTAAATTCAATTAAAAAAGATTTGAAAAGTCAACATTTCTATAAAACGTTGCACCTAAACTTAAAATTTTTTTAGTAAAATTTTAAACTTTTTAAATTTTATTTATTATAAAAAATGGTATTTTTTATTCAATTATCCAATAAACTTCTAAACAAATGCCTTTTATTCAATTGATCGTTTAAAAAACATCAATCATTGATTTACTTTTTGTTTTTATACTTATCACCATCAACATGCTCATAAGTCGACTGTTTAGTAAATTAATTTCACTATGATGTTACCTACAAACTTGTTCTTAAATGCTTAACATTTTATATACAAACTCAATTTTTTTGTGAAACTGTTTAATTAATGCTCAAAAGAAGATGGTCACCTTTGCGTTGCACTTTAGGCTTTAATCAATCTATCACACATAAACCCGTACATTGGCACTTCATATAACTCCAGCAACTGCTAAACCTTCCCACTATCGTTACGAATTGACGTTCTGCTGATTTTGACTTTCAAAATCCCAACACCACACCTGCTTGACTTAAATTTCAACCTATTTTTCAAAACTAAATCGCCTCACCTCAAGTAGCCAGTCAGCCGTATACTGTCTCCTTCTCCTGATAACTGACGTCCTGCTGATCTTTGACTTTCAAAATCCCACTCACCACAACCTTAAGCTTGATCAATCAAATTTCAACCTTCTCTTTAGTAAACTAAATCGCCTCTACCTCAACTGTCGGCAGTGTCAGCCGTTTATTGTTCTCTTCTCCGAAGCCTACAGCAGCGTGACGACCACTTACACCTTAGCAACGAAAGCGAATGTGCTGTTGAAAAAGATTTTCAGAGCAGTTATAGTTGTAGAAAAGGATCCAGATAAAAACAACAAACATTTTACGGCAATTTTAGTTCACCCGGTACTGTACGGCTGTGCCCAGGTCCCGGAGGTGAGGATGGCGCCCGAAACTGCCGCAGACTGGGCGCCATATCAAATTCGCGATCCAAAACGGTGCACCCTCGGCGGTCAGACGCTAAACGTCTCCATCAGTCATGTAAGCAAACTATTTCAATTTTATTTTTTAATAATTTTTTTTTCAAATTAATTTCCCTCTTTTCAGTGGTTCCCCTACTGCGACGTGGTCCGCCGTACAGCGCCCGCCCCAACTGTTCAGCTGAAAAAATCAATGGAGGCAACGCTTTTGTGGGCTCTAGAAAAGCGATTCAACTTTAGGGCAAATTTAATTGACGGCCAAGAGGACTGGGGCACGCAGCTGTACGGCGAGTGGACGGGCATGATGCGCCAGGTGGTGGATGGGGTACATGCTGAAATGTCTAAAATTAAAAAAAAATTGACCATTTTAACTTCACTGTTTAGAGCGTCGACCTTGCGATGTGCGGCTTCACCGGCAACTGGCCCCGCTACCGGGCGGCCCAGTTCAGTCGGTACATTGCCCACGAGGAGATAACCTGGATGATGGCTAAATCAAAAGCAAAAAGGCGATCCTGGATCGTCTTTGCCCCGCTCTCGGTGGACATTTGGCTGCCACTGGGAGGTGTTTTCCTTTTGATGGCAGCCCTCCTTTACCTGAGCCTTCCACGAGCTCCTTCTAAACAGCACTCAAACTCCCAAACCTTTCTTAGCCTTTTGGCGTCTACCTGCGGCAGTGTTAGTATGTTGGAAAATTCTGATACAAAAAATTGAAATTTTTTAGTTTTATTTAAATAGCTCTAAAAAGCATCGAAGCGGAAAGAAACGCCCGAGCTCGCTTACTTTGGTCCACCTGGATGCTCTCCGCCCTTCTCCTGACCAACCTCTACTCCTCCAGCTTCTACTCTTTGCTGACAATTCCGCTCAGCTCGCCCACAATTGAAACGCTGGCGGACCTGGAGAAAGCTGCCGCTTCCTCCGATGACTACCAAATTCTGACCTGGGCCAATAGCTCCATTCTGGTCAGTCTCTTTCAGGCGGCGGACACTCCCGATGACCCTGATCTGAAGGTACTGAGCGCCCTCGGAGCGCACATTCGTCGTCACCAGCAGGAGGGACAGCTGCTGTTCACTGATGAGGTGCAGCAGTTCCGGCTGATTGAGAAGACTGCCTGGCAAAACTGGCCGCGGTGGTGATACTCACCAGTCGAACGTACCTGAACGTCAAGTTTCGAAAGCGGAAGCTCTTCAGAGCCGTTCCAAAGGTCGGCGCCGAGAATCTGATCACCTACTTCACGGGGATGGTCTTTCCAAAGCGGTCTCCACTGACTAAACCCTTTGATACGGTGTTGAGTGCTTTTATTAAGTTTTGATTTAAGAATAAAATTTAAATCTTTTTTTTCACTTCTAGGATTGTCCTCATGCAGGAGACGGGCATTCACCGCTATTGGATGGACAGTGGACCGCTGTTTGTTGATGATGGAAAAGCGGGCCAAAACGAGCAGAATATCAGAAATTGACGCTTATTGACCTGAAAAGTACCTTCTTTCTTTGGATGATTGGCGTGGGTGTTTCAGTGACCGCCTTGATTGCTGAAATTTTAGTGCGCTTACTGCACATTGACCAAAAAGTTTACCAGCTCAAAAATACCTACTTTTCAAATCTAAAATCTTATTTTGAACGTTTTAGACGTTTGGATGTTTTATCAAGCTTAAGTAGCAAAAGAAGAAGATTGACGACTGTTGCAAGTTGAAAAGTTAGCCGTAGTGCTGGAGCTCCTTGTACTTGCTGGACTTTTGTTTCAGATTGTCTTCGAGAGACGGAAGAAGATGGAGAACGGCTTTTTGTGGAAGTTTGAAGACTTTTTCTGCTGACGCTTTGACGACTGAACGACGACGTTTCTCTAATGAACTTCGACCTTTTCTGTTCTTGCTGCCTGCTGAAAGTGAACTCCTGCTTTTGCTCCTTTTTGAGAGAGATCTACTCTTGAAGGAAAGTAAACTCCTGCGTTTTCTACTCTTCTTTCTTCCTTTACTGCTGCTCCTACTCTTCCTTTTCTTTTTTCCTTTTCATTACTTGAAACATTGCTCTCATCCCTGGAAAAGTACCACCCAACCAGGCCGCAGATGGTCAACTGGACGGCCACAAAGACGACTGCAGCAATCAGTAGAGAGTTTCCTAAAAAATAATAGCAAAAGTATTATATAAATGCACAAAAACTCCCAACACGCAATCACTCACTTTTGAAGGAAATACTGATCGGCACCTCCTCATTGCAGCCAATAAACTCCCGCACGGTGGTCCGCTTGAAAGTCCGGTGAACCTTTCGATCTTCCAGCACGTGCACCACTCCGTGATCATCAAAGAGTACCATCTCTTCGCCGCTGAAGCTGTTCAGCTGAAAGCCGGCCACCAGCTTAGAGCCCTCGGAAAGACTGATTCTAGTACATCGAGCCAGTCTCTCCTTGAACTTCTTCTCTTCCTTCCTCTCAAGGTACAGTCGATAGGCGAGGAGGCGGTTCACCTGGTCGAAGGTCATCGACAGCCAGTCCATTTGTTGTTTCTGTTCAGAGCTTTTTTGCTGTTCCAGTTCCTCCTTTTTGGCTTTCAACAGCGTCGATGAGTAGAAGGTGAGAAACTCGCTGAACTCGGAGCCGCAGAACAGCAGCTCAGCTAGGTGACCTTCTTCTTCTTCTTCTTCTTTTTCTTCTTCTACTTTGCTAACGTCCACGTAATGTGCCGAGTAGGGCAGGTTGCTTATTGGAGGTCTAGAAAGAGGGACCAGCTTATTGAGGTCATCGTGGCACAACGAGCCGGAGCTGGTGTTGCCGTGCAGCGCTGGAAGGTCGCCCCGGTGGACGTCCACTGCAAAAACGCAAAGCTTCTCCTCTTGATGAGTTTTTCCACTTTTTGCCCTTTTTGTAGAGAAAGCTTTTCGGTAGAGAAAGGCAAGGTACTCGAGGGCTTTTAGCTTTGAGACACCACCACCACTACTACTACTACTACCACCACTTTTATCATCTTTGAAGATTGAGAGCGTGAAGCCGTAGAGAAGAGATGTTGTTGTTTATCATCTTCGAGTATTCCCCGCTTTTCAAGCGATGCCGCCGCCGCTGGAAAACGGACCGAAAAAGGTGTCGGCCGATGGTTGATAAGCAGACGAAAGGAGGGCTTTAAAGAGGGTGATGAAGAAAAGGAGGAGGAAGGTGGTGGTGGTGGTGGTGGTGATCGGTAGTCGAGCACCTCCAGCGGCAGCTCGTAGACCATCAGGCTGGAGGTGACCAGCAGGAAGCGGTCGAGGAGGCGACCTGCAGCGAGAACTTTTACCTCGCCACTTTTAAGCTGGGAGCAGGTGTTGTCTTCCTTCTTCTGAAGCTGAAGATGAGGGTGACCATCTTCAGTGGTGGTGGTAGTGATGATGAGGTGATGATGATAGGGTACGCTGAATAGAATGATGACTAGTGCAGTGATTGACGATAGTGTTGACGTGTACATGGCAGGTACAAAAGTGGTGAAATGAAGGGGGTGATTGACAACAGCTGTATAGAAAAGATTGTTTTTGTTTTGGTGCCCATTGTTGCCAGCTGTTTTTTTCTCTAAAACTTTTTTTACAGTTCAAAATGTACACAGAGCTTTTGGTTTTATTAAACTTTTTTTTTGTAAAACACAAAATAAGTAATTTGTTAGCGACTTTAATATGCAAAAAAAGTACAACAATTTTTAATTGCGCTAAAAACAAAAACAAGTTAAGTAAAAAATCTTAATTTTTGCGGTTTGCAGAGTTGGCTGCTGTTATAATCTGCCCTTGAAGCATTTTTTACAGTCGTAATTTCAGTTTTAAACTTGAGTTTATCAATGCATACACTCAAGATAATTAAGCAATTAAACCAAAGCAAAACAGCAAGTACACAGTTATCATTTTGTTGCTATTCCCAATTATTATTAATAGCGCCTAAATCTCCTGCGGCCACTGTCAGCAAATGCAGATAAATAAACTGAACAAGTTTTTCTTTCTACTGATATTTTAGTTTTTCATAAAATACGTTTTTGGCTGCTGCACAAAAGTTACTCGTTTTAAATTTAACACTGACAGATCATTGGCAAAAAATGTCGCATTTCAGTCATCAGATTAGAATCACCCTGCTGTTTGCCGTTCTCTTCTGCGTGGTCGTCGCAAGAAGCACTGGAAAACCAAGTATCAGCAGACATGAAGGACAGTCTCCTGACACGGGCATTGTTCTCCGAACAGGACAGTCCACAGTGGTAAGTGAAAATGATTTACAAAATGATTTACAAATTTTAAAATTTTTACTTATTTATTTGCAAAAACAGCCTTTCCAAACGAGCACTGATAAAAACAGTGGAGAGTCAATAAAATGCAACAGCCGACCTGCCTTTTTCCTTGCACAGCTTTTCTGTTTTGTTTCGATTGCTATAATTTATAAATTGTACAATATTTGCTCTGTCGGATTTTGACTACAAGTTGCAGGTACAACAAAAAAATTACCTGCAAATTCAATTTCAACTTGTACAACTCTTTTGTAGCATAAAGAGAAAAAAAATTTACCTCTTTCCATTAACCTTGAAGGGGAAAAAATGCAGTGCAATAAAAAAAATACTTTAAAAAAAACTTGTTTTTGGTGATTGCATGTGCAACTGCTATGCATTTTTTGTCAATGTTTTTTGCACTGTTAAAGTTATTAGTTTGTTAAAAAGTTTTTGTTTAAAATAAAAAATGACCAAGTTTTACCCAGTTTATTTGCCTGTTGTTATTTGGTTGCTACTAATTTACTGCCTGCCCAATTACTGCGTTTTACATCCCAAACGTTCATCCGTTGCCTTCGTCCTCAAGCGGTCAGTCACTGGACACGGGAATTGCACTTTCCCGAACGCCTGAAAGTGGCATCTTCAGGACAACAACTCTGGTCGACAGAACTTCAGAGGTAATTTTGAGTATTAAACTACAAACATGTTTTTATTTATCTGTTGTTTCTTTTTAACTAGACAATAACTAAAACAAAAGAAGTTTCATTTGAAGATCTTTCTAATAAAACTGATGCAGTGTCAATGGTAAAACTTTTTAGCAATGAAACAGCTCCGTTCACTTTTTCAAGGATTTTAAATAGAATTTTTGTTTTGTTAGCACATCTTTAAAAATGCATTTTATTTTGTTTGAAATAAAAATGTGAACAACAATTGTACAATTTTTAAACGTAGTTAAAACTTAATCCTTTCATTTTGATTGACTGGCAGTCAGTCAAGCAAAAGGATTAAACGAGCATCAATTTTTTCTTGTTTGAATTGTTTGTAAAAACTTAATAAAAATCATTTTTACACTATGCATTTTTGTTTCCTTGGAAAGCATATAAAACACCTGTTGTTGAAAAAATAAACTGACAAAAACAACAGCAACTAAATAACTTGCTAAAAAATTCCAATTAACATGTTGGCTAAACTTTTATCTTTTACCACTTTTCTTCCAATTTTACTTTTTCTTTGTACCAGTTTCCAGACAGTCACTTCTCTTCAGGATGGCTCCCACACTGCTGACACTGGAATCATTCTTGCAGCGCCTGAAAGCAGTTTTGAAGAAGTTTCAAAAACCGCTACATTAGCTTCAAAAGAAAGCAATCGAACAGTGGAAGTCAATGCTACGGCAAACAGAGAAACCAACGTCGTAAGATACTTCCTGTTATAATATAACTTAAACTTCATATTTTTATAATAATTTTTTAAATCAAGAATCTTGATTGCGCAAACTCCATTCGCCCGTTTCAGGCAACACTGTTAACCACTGTGTAGGCAATTCTAAGCGAGTTAAAGGCAATCAACGGCAAATTAAAAATGCTTTCAAACGGGCCCAGCAGCAGCCTGTACGGCTACGGCCAGTACGCATTCGGCCTGGTGCAAAGAAGTCGTCGGCCTGGTGAGCTGGACAGTCCTCAAATCAACCTTCAGGGCTGGAGCTTCCTGGAGCCAACTGGCCCGGCCTGCCCAAGGCCACCAGCTACGGCGGATCAGGACGTGTCAGTCCTCTGAGTGAAGACAGCTGGAAGCGGGCGAACGCTCACCTTTAAATGCCTCGTTTAGCAGGTAGCTAACCTTGTGACTCTTTTTGCGGCCGCCTGGCCAAGCCAATTGCAGCGTTGATGTGACCTAGGTAATTAATAATAAATTGTAATTTTTTTATACTTTGAAATAATTTTTTACCTGTGCCGTCAATTGCGTGCATAAAAATTTTTAAAGTTTTTGATGTCATTTTTTTGCTTAGTTTTCAAATCAAATGCTAATTGTTAATTTGTTGTTGTCAATTATTTGCCTTGCTACAAAATTGGTTTTGTTTAGCGGTTTATATACTGATGATTAGCAAACAGTATAAATCAAAGGCAATTAAGGGCTGATTGTCGGAATTGAGCACCAACATCAAAAGAGTTTATGCTGGTATCAGAAGTTTACATCAACAACAACTGTCTGGTGAGTGAACCAATACTGCTTTGGTGAACAAAAAAATGTTTTAATCAGTACCAATTGATTATAATTATCTGTGTAACCACAAAAACTTTTGCAAATTGTAGAAACTACTCAATTGATAACTGTTTGTGTTAATAAAAAAACTAGACATTTGTAATGATTTTGACATTTAAGTGCACAAAATAAAAATAAACTTAAGTAAATAATAAAGTTAACAAAATCCCAAATTAGTTTATTTTTTAATTAAATTTTTTGACCTAAAACTATTTTTTGCAATTTTTTATTTTTGTACATTTGTTTTAGTACAAAAAAATGATTTTTTGCAAAAAAAATGTACTAAAATAAAAATGGGACAGTTATGATTGAAAACATGTGATTTCAGTACAATGTTTTGCCACTGAATAAAAATTAGTCACGATAAATATGAAATATAAAATAAAGTTTCTAGTTCTTGACTATAATGAAAACCGCACCTGTTAGTTTTCTGTTAGCAAGTGTCTTAATAGTAATTTTGCAAGTGTAATGAATTCATTAAACTGTGAATGCAAAAATCAATAGTTTTCAACTATGAATTGTTTTAGCCATGTGTGGGTTGTTAAATAAACTTCATCAACACTTTAAAAATAATGTTTTTCCAAGAAATTTAAAATGCATCTGTCAAGCCATTATGTACTTTTGGTTTTAATTTTTGACAAAGTATCCGCCAGTTTGTACTACGGTGACCAATCAATAAATCAATACCTGACACAGTTCTGTGCATCGACAAACGCCGACCATTTGCTAGTGATATCTCAACCTAAACTTAATCATCATCAGACAAAAACCAACAACAAATCGGATTATAAAATGCCAATTTCTCAAAAAAACAATCAAACAAAATTCTTAAGCATTTTCAAGCAAACTGCAGGCATGAAAAGTATGATTACATCAAAAATGCCAAACTTTCTGAAACACTATTTCAACTATCTTTGCTGCCAACGATCAAGTACAAACTGCCCCGGTTTCAAATACTGATCAACTTTGAAGCAATAACAACAGCTCAGGCGACCCACTCAGCCAAATCCTTCCACCTTCTCCTTTCATCATTAAACTTTCTCTACAAAAAATGCCTCGCTTGTTTACCCTTTATACTACTCTTCAGCAGCAGTCAAATCTCTTCAAACGATCTAGCTGATCTAACAAATCGCGTATACAAACAGTTGAACAGCAACTTTAAGCTTATTTTAGTTTCCTCTTCAGCTAGCAATCAACAAAGTACCCCTGTGATTCACCTTAACCCAATTGTTGATGGGTGCCTCCAACTTCAAGGGGTTTTTGCGCCAAAAAGTGAGCTTGATTTGCCCGACTCAAAGTGCACTACAGCCAGTGCAATCTGCACAATTAGTGGTGAATGTGACCGTAAACAATGACGTTCCCTTCTGTCGACTAGTACGCGATGAGGCTAATGGTGGAAAAACTTAAAGCTCGGTTTTCCATTGAAATGCAGCTGTTGAGTGTCTTGGAAAAACGATACTTCTTTCAGAGCAACCTCATTTACGCCATCGACGGTGGGGGCTAATCAATCGCGCCGGGCAGTGGACCGGGGTGATTGGAAGCATCGTCAATGGGGTAAGTTTATTTAATTTTTTGTTAACACTTATTAAAACGCTGTTTTAAACTCCCCAGACGTCCCAGTTTGGCCTCTGCGAGATCTCCATCACCGAGGCCCGCTTCAGGTAGTGGACTACTCGCACTACTTGTTCCTCGACCAGACGACCTTCATCTCGGTGGCGCCGGGCGTCGCCCGGACCGACTACCTCGTGGACGCCATGGGCCACTATCTTTGGCTGCGAATCTCGCCTCTTACGTCCTTTCCGCAGCGGTGTTCTGCTCGATGATCTACGCCTACAGAAACCAACTTTCTTACCTTCCTCAAAGCAATGATCACTGGCGACTTTCCTATCAGGTGGTGCTGCTGGAGATGTACGGCATCTACCTCAAGCAGTGTACGGTGCTACTAAACCCGTACTTTAAGTACTCAAATAAATTGATCTTTTTTCCCTTCCCCAGCAATCAACTGCCGCGCCAGGCCTCCACTTCGCTCAAGTGCACTACAACTTCTGGGCCCTGGCCGCGCTGATCCTCTCCACCGCCTACAGCTCCAACATCTACTCCCTCCTCACCGTGCCCACCTACCTTCCACCGGTGGACAGTCCAGCCGACCTCCTTCAAGTAGCCCAGTCTGACTCCCACCTGATCCTCACCAAGACGAAACCAGCATGCTGATGACTTCATCTACGCCAGCCGGGCAC
Source organism: Tyrophagus putrescentiae (assembly GCA_024499935.1). Lineage (NCBI taxonomy): Eukaryota > Metazoa > Arthropoda > Arachnida > Sarcoptiformes > Acaridae > Tyrophagus > Tyrophagus putrescentiae. The sequence goes on along the minus strand of JAMZRA010000006.1, from coordinate 3,596,327 downwards.
AGGTGGGCAGCTCTTTCACGCCATCGGCGTGCACATGAACCGCACGGCGAGGCCAATGATCGAGACGATGGACGACCTGATCAGCACAGTCGAGGAGCAGAAGGGAATCCAGTTACCGGAAACCGGTGGTGGCCATTGCCACTCGTATTAATCTGATGGTTCGGCGGCAGCTGTTTGCTAAAAAACCACTGCACATTGGCACGCAGGGCATTGAGCAGAATCAGATTGCGATTCCGCTGCAGCGGCGGTCGCCCCTGCGAAACCTTTCAATATAATGTAAGAACTTTTTTTAATTTTTTTTGTTTGAGATTTTCGAACTTTTTTTACCAACTGACAGTATTATCCGAATGCGAGAGATGGGCTTCTTCGTCTACTGGCTGAAGGCGACCATCTTCCACATGGCCCGGCGAATGGGCACCAAAGTAAGGGCGCGAAGTTTGAATGAGAATCCCAACTCGGCCTCAACCGGAACTGGCGCCGCCAAGGAGAGCGCCATTTCTCAACATCAGCCGACAGATGCTAGCCTCGGTCTTTGTCATGTGGGCGCTGGGGCTGCTGCTTGCCGGTGGAGCACTGGCGTGGAGCAGCTCTTTCACTGGTGCACCCAAAGTAGAAGAAGTCTTCATGAAGTTCCTGATGTGGCTAGTTAAAGCAATTTACTCTTGTTTGGCAGTTTATTTTAGCGTGTTTTCTTAGGCTCAACTTTTTTTTGTTTTGGTTACGTTTGTCTGAATGACCCCCATTCACGCCTGCTGACTGATTTCCAGATTTGAAAGACTGGACAGAGACTTGAAAAACATACTGGCTCTCTAAAGCTTCCACTTCTCCCATTGGTTCCTTCAGTCAACTGGCGTGAAAGGGGGTGGGGTCATTCAGCCAAACGTAACCAAAACAAAAAAGTCTAAGGCACCGGCTCGCGCGCTCAACTTTTGATTCACTTTGAAAATTCCAAACAGTTTCATTTTAGCTTTTAAAAATTAAAATTTCTGATAAGTTTGGAAGAAAAACTCTTCAAGAACATGATGATGTTTTAAAAACTTTGAAAATCGAAACTGTTTTTTGGGTAGAGTGCAATGTCGCAAAGTTCACCCAAAATTTACAAAAATTTTTAAAGTTGACTTTTATCCTAGAACAGTTAAACCTTTTTGAAATCTGATTGCGTATTTTTAAAACTTAGTATTTAAGCTTTACAATGGTATACAACATGTAGAAGTTTTCAAGAACTTTTTTCTCGCACTGGCTGCAATGTCGCCTTTGACTGGACGCTGGCCGTGCGGCCTAACCGCAAGGTGGCGCCCATGCTCACTGATCTGCTGCGTAGTGAAGGTAAAAGCGATGAAAAGATATTAAAAAAACTTAATTTAACGTTTGTAAATCTGATTAATTTTTCCTTTTTTGCCTACAGGCATCAGCCAGTTGTTTAGGGCGACTGACAGGCGAGAACACTTTAACAGTTTCCTCCACTTCAGTGGAAAACTTCCTAAGGAACCTGCTTCAACTGGCACAGGAAAGCGTTGTCTGGTTAACTGAGGACTTTCTTGGGCGAAGCAGCAGTTTAGAGGAGCAAAGAAAGCAGCACTTCCGCCGCGCCGCCGCCGCCGCCCGCCTCGTCTGACCCACTTCCGCTTCTTCTCCGCCTAAACCCGTCGCCGTCTGGCGGTGCTCGACCACCTCTCCGAGCTGTCACTGTTTAGTTTTCTGTTTAATGAGTCCGTTTTCATTCTGCCCGGCGCCGCCAGCATCCTCCTGGGCACCTTTCTCCAGCACGCGCCGGAGCACTTTTTCGGAAACCGTAAACCTGCTTAGAGCACTTGCCGCCTCAGGGCAAATGGCAAGTGGCAACTGTTCGCTGGCGACGTTCCCCGCCGGCTGGCACTGCTCCTCGCCGCTACGGCCTGGAGCCTGCACGCCCGAGAGGTGTCAGGCGGCGGTCGGTCAGATGAAGGGTCAGAGCTGCGACGAAGTGTTCCTTATCACTTTCATCATCATCATCATCATTTTAGCAAGAGCAGCCCGCAGCAGCTCTATCACGACCACTGCGTCCCTCTATGCCACAACCGCCATCAGCGCCATCTGGCTGGGACGGCTTCTGTCGTCAGCACGCCGCTCCTGGTGGACCTGGTGGCGCTCAACGGCCGCCTCGCCTCGCCCTATCATCGCCTTCTAACACTCCCGGTGCTCATCTTCAGCATCTACAACCTCTGTCTGCTGTACTTCTGCAGTGGAACGCCGTCGAGACGCTGTCCTTACTGGTCACCTTTCTGGGCATTGCCCTTACCTTCTGCCTACTGTTTTCTCCTGTCGACGGTCGTCTGGGCGCTGTACAGCGGCCCTGGTGGCCAGCGGTACAGTGCGCAGATGAAGTGTGGAACCGGAAGGGGAGGCACTGCAGCAGGCCACTTTGACACGGCCGTTCTGCGCACCAAGCTGAAGCTGATGGCGTACCACGAGGTGCTGTGCACGGAGAAGAAGGTGTGCTTCACCTTTGGCAGCCTCTCAAAGGTGGAGTACCGCTGGCTGGGAGAGGTAAGTGAGGTTTTGGGATAGCAGAAAAAAAGACAACTGTTTATCAGTGCACCCTATGTACCAGACGGTTACTGATCAGCTTTGTTTTCTTGCATTTTTTTTTATTTACAGCTGCTTATGCTCTATACTTCGTTTATATTGTACTCGTTTAAAATTTTCATCAAACAACAAAAAGTAGTTTAGAAAAAAAATGTTGTCGTACGACAACCTAAACATAAATAAAATTTAAAAATATTTGTATTAAAATTACATTTTTTCTTAAATTGTAATTTTTCAATAATTACAAAATTAATAAACACCGGTGCAAATTTATTACATGTCCTTGGTGATGACATTGCGGCAATTTGAACAAAAAGTAATAAAAATTTTGGCTCAATTCAGCCAATCTATCCAGCCTATCAGTGGCTTATCACTGACACACTTGTTTCAATTTGGCGGCTGATAGGATGTCACACAAAATGAAAGTTGCGGACAAAAGGTACAAAACAAAGTTAAGCAGTTAAAAACAGACAAAAAAGATTTTTCATTTTCATTTTAAGTTAGGCCTTTTTTGTGATTGCATTACAAACAAGGAAACAATGTCTGAAACAACACCACCGACACCCGAAAACGGCGACACATCTCAGCAATGGCTGGCCGACTTTAGCAGCATCAGCAAAGACGACATGGTCCGAGGAGGGACGCCGGCGGACATCGAGGCTCGCTGTCTCTCCCTCGTACAGTCGTACATTGGCGGCAGCTGGGCGAATGCCACTTCACCGGCCGACATCACCGTACGGCGAATCTCCGGCGGTTTCACCAATCAGCTGTACCATGTACAGCTGAAGGAGTCAGTTCCTAAAGCTAAAAACCCCATCTACCAAGAGGAGGAGGAACCCACCGAGGTGGCCATCAAGCTGTACCAGTCGAAGCACATCAAGAACTACCACCCCGACGACCCGGAGCGCCTCAACGACACCGTCGTCCTCAATGTGATGAGCCAGACTGAGCTGGGACCGAGGGTGTACGGCATCTTCGCCGACGGCTTCATTCAGGCCTACCACCGACATGAGCAGTTCCGAGGGCGGCACATGGAGCAGCCGGCGCTTCGCCGCCAGCTAATGACCCTCCTGGCGAACATTGCCCACCTGCAGGTGCCCATTCGCAAGGAGCCCGACCTGATTCTGCAGTGGTGCCGCGACTTTATCTCCTACGGCTACGAGCACTTTGACGTTTTGGCGCTGGCAAAGGAGCTCAAGCTGAAGTACCTCTCAACGGTGGACGTACTGGTGGAGTTTGACGCCCTGGTCGTCCGGATCAAAGCCTTAAAGTCGCCTCTAGTTTTTGCGCACAACGACTTCCGAGGCTCGAATCTGCTGGTGACTAAAACCAAAGATAAACCGGAAATCTTCGCCTGCGACCTGGAGCACGCCGGCTACGGCTCTCGAGGCTACGACCTGGCGACCATCTTCTGGGAGTGGGGCCAGAAGGAGGTGCTGGACATGACTGCGCCGCCGCCCACTGATGAGAACCTCACTGACCTTCTGACCACCTACATCGAATGCTGCGACGAGGTGTCGCCCGGCTACTCCAGCAGGCCGGAAAATAGCCTAGAAGCTCATGCCAGAGAGGTGAAGCTGAACAACCTCTTCAACGTGCTCTTCTTTGCCGGCTTTCTCATCGGCCAGAAGGAGGTGCTCATCGCGACGATGCCCATTGACCGGAAGAAGAACCTGGTGGGTGGAAGTTATTTTTTCGTTGATATATAAAAAACTTTTTTACTTGTACTAACTTTTTTTTATTTCTGTTTTACTTCAGGCATTTGCCGAGACGATGTTTGAGCGCTTTTTGCAATCAAAAGCAATCGCCATTGAGAAGGGCTGGTATTAGTTGTTGGTAAAGTTTTTTTTTCAAAATTACACATTAACTTTCTTTTTTTTGTAAAATCTAAATTAAAAAACTTTTGCAATGATTTTGCGCCTAAAAACCAGTTTAACAACAAAAACTTGCAGCGTGTTTATCTATATCATGTTTTTGTTTTATCACAGTCACAATCATACTTGTAGAAGATAAGCCAGTTTGCGCCACTGCAAGCCTGACTAGACATGTACAACTATCATCTATCCATCATAGTACAACTGAAGGCCTCCGTTCTAAAGCAAAAATTCTTTCATCAGGACGAGCCACAGAGGTTGGGGCCCTCAAGCGACCAGTCGAAGCACATCAAGACTACCACCCCGAACGACCCGGAGCGCCTCAACGACACCGTCGTCTCAATGTGAGAGCCAGGACGGGCCCGGGCCAAAGTGTACGGCATCTTCGCGACGGCTTCATTCGCCTACCATGGGGCACGAGCAAGTTTGGGGCGCAGCATGGAAACAGCCGGCGCTGTCGCGCCAGCTGATGCGCCTGTGGCCAACATTGCCACTAGGTGCCCCTCCGCAAGGAGACCGACTGATTCTGAGCACTGGGCCAGAGACTACATCTACATGGCTACCAAAACTCAACGTCTCAGCGCTGGCAGGAGCCCAAAACTACAAGCCTCTCTCAATCAGCGGGCTTGGAGGAGGTTTGATGCGCTGGTGGCCAAGCGTGAAAGCCATGGCGGCGCCGCTCGTCTTTGCGCACAACGACTTTCACGGCTCAAACTTGCTGGTGACTAAAGCTACAACCACAACCACAAACCACAACTGGGTCAGCTCAAATCTTCGCCTGCGACCTGGAGCACGCGGTTACGGCGTCGAGGCTACGACTGCGGGCATTGCCGAGAGTGGGCGAGAGGACAGGCGCCCTGACTTGTCGGCACTGGCGCCGACATGGCGACATGGCTGAAATGAGGAGGACCGACTTCGCCAACTTCCACCACCTACATTGAGTGCTGCGAAGGTGGCGCCGGCTACTCAGCAGGCCGGGAGAACAGCCTCGAGGCGCACTTAGGGAGGTGAGCCTCTTCACCCCCTACAATAAGCTTCTTTGCGGCTTCGCATTGGCCAGAAGGAGCTGATTGCGACGATGCCATGATCGAAGGAAAAACTGGTAAAGTATTTCCACATGAAATATAGTGCAAATATTTAGTTAATTGTAAAATTAAATACTTATTTTTTACACAGCTGAAGCATTTGAGCTTTCTGAGGCAAAGGCGTTGCCATTGAGAAAGGTACTACTAAAGTTGTTGGTGTTGTTATCAATTAGTTGTGTGCACAATCAAAACTAAAACCTTGTAATGCATTTGCACGGTAAAACTCCACAGTATCAGTAGTCCATGACAGTGAAAATAAAAATTAAATCAAACTTGATCAACCTATCTACACGTCTTTCCTATCTATCAATCTGTAATTTGAAACGCACTTTGAGGTTGTTCAGTAATACTGAATAGTTGATTAACACAAACTTGCAATTGGTGCCTAGTTTGTCGGTTTTGATGGTAAGCTCCGTTTTTGTTACGTTTTTAGTATCATAAAAAGCACAAAAAGTGGCTGCTCACAAACGCTCACTTTTCGTATCAGTTGTTTACTTTGATAAAACCTAGGTTTGTAACGCAAGACAAGTGCACACAGTGCAAAAAATTCACAGTGCGGGAAAAACACATGAATGAGCCCCTATTTAATAAAAGGGAAGATACAAAAACAGCTTTCTAATTTTTGTCTGTTTTTACTTTAGAAACAAACAGCAGTAAAATGTCTGGAAAATCAATGAAAATCAACCCCAAAAGAAGCAGCACTATCAGGCCAGCAGTGGGTGGAGGACTTACAAACCCTACAGGACAAACTGGCCGGGCGACACGCCCGGGGGACATGAGGCCGTGTCTTCCCCCGCGTCGTACTTGGCGGAGCTGGGCGAAAGCCACTTCACGGCCGAACACCCTACGGCGAATTCCCGGAGGGTTTTCCAATCAGCGTACCACGTACAGCGAAGAGTCAGGCCTAGAGTCCAACCCTTACCCGGGTGAGGAAGAGCCCACCAGGTGCCATCAAGCTTGTACCGTCAAAGCACAAGAAGACTACCACCCGCACGACCCGGAAGCCCCCAACGAACCCTCGTCCTCAATTTTTGATGAGAGACGGGCCCGGGCCCAAAGTGACGGCATCTTCCCCACGCTTCATTCCAGGCCTCACCCCCACGGAGCAAAAACGGGCGCAGGCACCACGGCGGGCCCGCTCTTCGGCGGCAGTAAAGCTCTGCTGGCCAAAAAACGCCACCGGCAGGTGCCCATGCGCAGAGACGGCCCAAACTGGTGCGGGAGGGCGGCCCGGGGAGTACGTCGCCTTTCGCTACGAGCACTTTCAAGTGCAGGCCCTCGCGAAGAGTTAAACCTGGCGCACCTTAAGGTACGACCCTTCGCGCGAGCACCGCGGGGTGAGGCAAGATCAGGCAGTGAAGGGTCCGTGGTCTTCGTCCCCACGACTTTGCGGGTAAAAACCCCAAAGGTGTGTGGCCGTACTAGTGAAAGGGGAAGAGAAAAGGGAAAAATAGCCAGAAAACTTCTCTCCCCTCGACCTGGAGTTCGCCTGCTACGGAACGCGAGGCTACGACTGGCCTGTATCTTCCTCGAGTCAGGCCCAACGGAGACAGTTTCCCCGGGGCATGGCCAGGGACCGCCGCCACTGATGAGACGCTGCAGGAGTTTCGTCTGCCTGTACATTGAGAGCCGGCGAGGAGGTGGTGCACGGCTACAGCAAACACTAGAATAAATAGCTTTTAGCAGCACCTTTAAGGAGGCTCGGCTGATGGTCCTCGCCCCAAAAATGCTCTTCCTCGTTGCTTCCATGATTGGCCAGCGAGCAGGGGGTTGATTGCCACGGTTTTCCCCCGGATCGGAAGAAGAATCTGGTGAGAATCCCGGGAAATTTTTTTTTGATATATCATTTTGTACACTTTATATTGATACCTTTTTTTTAAATTTTTTTTTCAGGCATTCGCCGAGGGGGTTCTCGCCGATTACCTGCAGAACAAAGGGGAGCTACATTGAAAAGGCTTTTACTGGGGGCTTTGTTTGTTTTTTTGTTTGTTTGGGGGTCCTCACTTTACGAACTCAGGTCAGGGCAATGAAAAAAAGTCTTGCTAAAAGGAGAAAAATGAGTACCTTTTAATCAAAATAGTGTTCTCTGAGGTAATTTTGTGGCCAAAAAAAAAAGGTTTGTCATTTTAGTAATGAGGCTTTTGTTTCAAGTCAATACACGTGTTTTGCTAGTCACTAAAAACTAAAAAGTCGAAATTAAACAATTAAAAACTTTTTTGGTTTAAAAAATCAGTGAGAAAAAAGTTAAGGGTTTCTGATGCTGTTTTTTTTTTCCTCCCGTTCTTCCTCCGTTATGAACAGGATGAAATGTTCAAGCATTTAAAAACAGTTAAAGAAAAAAACAAAAAAAAAAAAAACGTCTTTTATCTTGCCATTCTACTCAAACCCAAACTTTTGGGTTTCGGGTAAAAAAAAAAAAAATGTAGAGCATCATTAGAATCAGTTTTTTTGCTCGGGGGTTTTTTTTGACTTTAATTGGTTACCAATTGAAAGGGGGAAAATTTGTTTTCAGGTAAATTTTTGTAGAAAATTAAAGAATTAAAAAGAAGAGAGAGAACAGATTTTTATTCGCCCTTTCGAGCCTTTTTTGACTTAACTCGTACGAATACAGCGAGCCACCAGCCTTCGATCTGGCGACAACAGCAACGACAACAACAAACGAGTACTTGTAGTCAAGCCTTGCCGACGAGCCACCGTCTTTTCTGCCTTCATACGTTTTCTTCAGTCTGCTGCTGCTTCTTCGCCGCCAGAGTCTGCGTAGGCGCCCTTAGTGCTGCACTCGATGAGATAAGGTTTCTGCGCGACGCTCGGCGCGCGCGCCGGCGCAGAAGAAGCGAGCCGTCAGCAAAACACAAGCGGTGGACAGACATCCACGCCGAGAAACAGGAAAACGGCCGAACCAGAGGGTCAGCAGTTGAGCCTTGGTCTTCGGAAGATGTCGACGTCCCGATGAAGCCTTCAAGGCCATAAGGCCAGTAGTTCCGAATGGGGAGTCCGCGTAGCAGGGCATCGCAGGGGTAACTTCCACTCTTGACCACGTGGCCGGCCTCTTCAGCTCCCGTCCTTCTGATGACTTCCTGGGCGTGGTCCCTCCTAGAGCCCGGTAGGCGTCGTCCAGTGTTGCCAGCACTTGAGTTGACCAAGGGCTCGAAGAAAGGGATGAGGGGGGTGTCAAAGTGTCCTGCCCACTTGAGTTTTCTAAAGCTGGCAGCCACGCTGCCCGCGCGTTCTACCGCAGCGGCCGTCGCGTTAGCAACGATTAAAAAATTAAAATGCACAAAAAAAAAAAGTGAAGGAAACATTTTCAATTAAAAAAGGGAAAGCTTTTTTGTGCAAAAATTTGGTTTATTTAAAAGCAGTAAAATTTTTCCCCGAAAAAGGCGAAAACATAAATTCACCGCACCGGGGAATGAACCATTTTTGGTGAAAAAATAGGTTTTGAAAAAAAAGAAAAAAAAAAAAAAAAACCAAAAAAACCCAAATAAAATTTCAATTGATCTTGTTAGTTGTGGGTAAAGGTGCGCCCCAATTTGGGGGGGTGCAACAGGTGGGAAAAAGTCAGAGGAAGGTAGATTACCCCAAAAACAACAATTTTGGGGGATCTTATTCACGAGCCCCTTAGCCATTAGCCCGCTACGGAAGAAGAAGAAGAAGAAAAAGAGTAAAACTTTGCACCAAAACAGCAGACATAAAACGGTTTTTTTCAAATTTTTCACAAAAAAAAAAACAAAGGAAAAAGTGATAAAGCGGTAAACTCCAAAATTTTTTTTTTTTACAATAAATGTCAAACTCACCAACCACAAATGAAAACAAATTCGTGAGTTTTTCCGGTGTTTGCTTTGTTGGCACCCTTTTTAGGAGGGGTCTGCCGGTAAAAGGGCGGC